>JAHHUM010001162.1:852193-1112193 GCA_036173005.1 Crenichthys baileyi
ACAATCCACAAGCCCTTGACATTCAGAATGGTAAGAGTTCGGATGTTCCATCTGTATCTTTTCACATCTTCTGGTTTATTAGAGAGGTCATGAAAAGCACTGCAGAGGTCACATCATATTTATCCCAGTTGCAGACAGGAAGAGAAATGGGAAGCAACAAATGAGTAATACTTCCCCAGTTTGATATTGCATGCAAATGAAGACATCATCAATCACTGCTCAAGTATAAAGGGGTATGATTGTATGTGGAATACACCAATCAGGCATAACATTATAACCACTTACAGGGCAAGTGACTAACTTTATGGCATTATGGCTCCTGTTAGTGTATGAGTTAAATGGTAAATGGTTATATTATAAAGGGTTATATTATGCAGCAAGTTAATCTTTTGTCCTCACAGTTTATGTATTAAAACCAAGAAAAATGTGATGGCTAGATGACTTATCAGAGCATCTCCAAACCTGCTGCTCTTGTGAGGTGTTCCAGGTCTTTACTGGTCACTATCTGTCAACAGGAGCAGAGATAATCTGTTGAAGGCTTATTGATAAATGTAGGGAGCTAAGGCTGGCCCGTTTGGTTGGATTCAGCAAATGAGTTACAGATGCTGAAATTAATGTTGGTTCATGTAGAAAGTTCTCAAATTACACATTGCATCACGGTTTGTTGTATGTGAAGTTGCACAGCCACTCAGGCTACCCATGTTGACCACTGTCCACCATCAAAAGAACCAACAATTGTCACGTGATCTTCAGAAGGGGACCACAGAGCAATACAAGGAGTCACCTTGTCTGATAAACCTCGGTTTATTTTTACATCACATCGATGGTCAACCTGCAGAATGCAGGCACCTGGATGCACTATAAGTGTTTTAAAATTTTGTACGTGTCTATAACCTACATGTGTATCTGTTTGAGCCGGGTCCTAGCTAAATTTCATTATGGTGACATAATGACAATAAAGAATCTTGAATCTATGGGAAGAAGGCAATCCGGTCTACTCCCTTTCATGAAAACGGTGCTTCTTGATGTCCAAGACCTCTTTCAGGAGGATAATGCATGGAATGCACCATGAGATGTGCTAGACAAACAAGTCCATTCAATGGAGACCCCACCTCAGAACTTACAGGACCTAAATGTTAGCAGCAGAACATTTAGGTCCTGCAAGTTCCAAGGTGGGGTCCCGATTTAATGAACATCCCCTGAACTTACAGGACCTAAATGTTCTGCTGCTAACATTTTTGTGCGAGATACCACAGCACCCCTTTTGGGGTGTAGTGGAATCCATACCTGGATGGACCAGGACTGTTTTGACAGTTTATGGGGACTAACACACTAATAGACAGGTGGTCATAATGTTTTGCCCGGTAGGTGTATATCTGCCCTTTAATCCTCGATGCAGCTATTCATCCTGCTTCTTCTCAAACTACTGACTTCTCATGTCCGTCTCGTCCCTTTGTCCTCAGTGGTCCTTAATGGGTTGTTTCATTGTCCGAGTGAGCTAACCCCTCCCTCCTACTTCCCTATTTCTGAGGGGATTGCTCAATCCAGCTCTCCATCCAACGGGTCCGGACTTCCCTAAACCTGGAAGGTCTTACTAAGCAGGTTTACTGGAAAATCTGTTTAAGCTTCTTCAGCTGGTGGTCTGGACGACCGAGTAGCCCACAGACAGTCATCAACTCCTCGACAATCACTTCTGTTGACGGCTGCTCATTTCCAATTTTACAACTTGCAATTGGTATATGGGTTATGGGTTTAACAAGTTTGGCTTAAGGCGACCTATAAAAACCTCCTAAAATCATTTGGAACCAGGCAACAAGACTTTTTACCACCAACGAAAAACCCAAAAATAAGGTGACTCAAATAATTGACTGTCCACAAATCTAGAAATTTGTATGCTTTCTTTAATTAGTAATGCTTTTGCAGGGGTCAGTAACAGCTTAAAAATCAGCTAAACTTAATAATTTGAATAATAGAAATAAATCAATCAACCTTATCTATATTTCCCTAATGCTGAAACTGGTAAAGCTGAAGAGGCTTTGGAGACGGAGGCTCACCATGGATCCGAATGGAATGATTTCTTTAGTAGGCAAGAGTGATTTTCTTCTTGGGCGAAAGGCAATTCTTCAGTTCTCTTCATCTAAGTGGACAGGCCCTGATGCTCGGGGTTTCGATGGTCAAGTTGGAAAAAATTTTATTGGCATATGTTTCAAAATTCTGTAGCTTCCAGTGGCTGAATAGTTGAAGGAAACCTTTGAGGTGTAATTGAGGTTGGTTCAGGACTTCCAGTAGCCTGAAACTGAGAGCAATCATTGTTCACTGACCAAGTTCACTTCAGTTGTCTTGGTAAAAATGCAACACATGAAATTCAGATTCTCAATTTTGAGTTGCAGCTCTTCTCAGGGCACACGGGTTGATCCTCTTTATAATGCAGATTTGTCAGCGGGGCTGCGTCTCCGGTCTTCTGATTCATCTGTACCTTCTTTCTCTGTCCGATCTTGTTCGCTGGTCTTCTGCGAGGAAACAACCCCGTTTCTTTCTTTGGCACAGTTTTTATATTGCAGATAGCTTCACTTCTCATCCCCTGTTGGTGGGCAAGCTTTCCCATCATTGAGTTACGCGGTCACCGTTACTTTTCAGTGCTGTCTCCTAGCCTCCGTAGACAGAGTCGTAAACAGCCCGCAGCTGGCTCCCTGTGTTATGACTTTTGCCTGTTTTTCGACCTTCACGACTCCCGCTCCCGTCCTGGTGCCTTGACTTTTGCCTGTTTTTCAAACTTCAGACTGACGAAAAACAGCGTGCACCTGGCTTCTCGTTTCTCGCTCCCATGCTTGTTATGACTTGAGCTTACTCGTTGACCTTCCATCCATGCCCAGTTCCCGTGAAGCTGGCTCTCCTCTGCCCCTCTTGTCCTGATGTTATTACTCTGCCGCTTCTGGCTCCCAGACCATGGTACCCTCCTTATCTGCTCAGCCTCAAGCTTTCTACACAGTATTTCTCTGCTTCTTGCTCTGACACCAGTTACAGCTAAAAGAAACATCACTTCATTTTTATTCATACATCACAATTGATTAACATTACCCCTCTTCATTACATTTAATAATTGTAAAAAATAGAAAATCATCATGCATATTTATTTGATTATACTTGTAGTTTTCTACTTCTGAAAAAGAAGACAGTTAAGACTTCCAAAAAAGATAAGACAGTCACAGTTAATGTGTGACTCCATTCAGGCCTCTTCAGTCCTCAGTTCCAGAGTGCAAAGATATACTCATTTTACTATTTAATGTTTCATGACATCTAATACATGTAATATGATCATTATTTATTTGATACTCTAAAAATTAGGCTCTCATTTCATCATATGTGATTGTTGTTAAACTCAATCATAGTGAAACACTCCTGCAAAAGAAAGAAGAATTAAAACATACACCAAATGGGCCCCCCAGACTTCATAGCTTTAAAATGTGAACATTTACTGCTGTATTTTTCATTGATCTAATTATGAGGGTTTAATTTATTTCTGCACGGATACATGGAAGGTAATCACCTCATTTTGACACCCCCTTCTTGAGATCAGGCTGTATCCATGCCCACTCCCGCTTGGTAAAGTATAATTAACAAAAGAATAATGCCGATAAGCAAAGCAAAAAGCCTAAGAAAAGTCTTTAAACAAGACGCTTTATCCGTAATCTTTATCCGTTTCCATAGTTTGGGTTGAGTAGGGGGACTTGTGTTGTCAGGGCCGTCAAAAGGCTCTTTGTCCCGGGCCATTCCAAGTGTTAGACCCGACTGTTACTCTGGGATAGGTGTAGGAGCAACTGATGGGGAGCACTCTTCTCTTCATTTCTTTCTTCTCCTTTGACACCTGACAACTTTTGTCCCTTTTTCCTGTTGGTCCATCAGTTTTTGTCCTTTCTTGTCCATTTCCACTTCTGTGGCAATGAGGACCAAGGCCAGAAACGCGAGTGTTTATTCCTCTATGCTGCTGCAACTTCTCCTTTTTCAGGGTCTACCTTCTGTTGTTCTGGAACTACTGTTATTGTTGCTTCAATGGAGTATATTCCTCTAAATGGCACTACAACCATTTGCACTACTAGTTGTACCCTATGGGTGGAGCCAGGGTCAGTGGGTGTGTCTGTCCAATGAGCCACAGTTCCTGGAATCTGTAACACCCTGTCACGATGGCAGGCTTCAGAGGTCACGAGGAACTCACCCACCTTCTGTTTGGGTCTGGCTCCATGGCTGCCCCAGCCATCCAGACTGGTGGTGAAGTAGTACAGCCCTGTACCCCTCTCCTTGGGAGTGTCAGGCATGTCTTCCGAGGGGAGATCTGTATTTGCAATAATTTCTAATATTAACATTCCTCAAGTTGTCAACTCCCAGGGTCCCACGCATCCTCTTGGCTGTGCTTGTTGTTCTTCATTTTCGGGTGTTTGGTCTAGAACAGTGCCGACCCCTCCGTGACCATGGTCTCTATACACTCGAAACACCAGGGGATGCTGTGTGGTGGTTAAAGGTGGGAGGTTTACTTGGCCCGAGGCTGGATCATATGGCCAGGACTCTCTGATCGATACCTTTAGCAGATCTGTTGGTCCCCTATCCAGGCCATCAGTCAGGTGGCCCCATCCTTCAGTTCCACATAACCCTTCATAAAGTGGGGGAGCTGATGGTTGGGCTCCCAAACTGTCTTGGTCCTGGGTGGCTTGTCTAGATGGTGCAGGCCTCCCCTCATTAGGATGCGGGGTGAAGGATCTGAGTGGGTCATAAAAACGCTGTACTTGCCACCCTTCTGCTTGAACCACCTGCAACAGCCCTCCTGTCCTCATCCGAGATACACAAAATTAACAGAACTTGAGAAATGAACCCTCCCACAGGCAGGTACAATTTCTTGGCCTTTCTTCACGCAGGTCCCACTGGAGAGAGTGGTGATTCGGCACTCCCCACAAATGAATATGTCTGTTACCTTGACAGGCTTGCACGGCAGTTGGTCTATCTCATTGCCACCAGTGTTGTGGTGTAGTGGCTTCTCCCGCCCTGGACCTTCCCAGCGGATAATGAGCTGACTTGGAGCCGTGCAGATTACGCAGCAATTCTTGGCTTCTCTCCACTTCAACATTTCATCTTCCGTTGACAGGAATCCTATTTTAGCTAACTCCAATCCTCTCAAGGCTCCTCCTGTCCAAAGCCCTGAACTTGTTCTTTGAATGGTAACCACCCCATACACAGTGGCCAGTCTGATGTAGGGAGGCATGGTGTTTGGTACGCTGGCCATCTCCGGTTTCTGGTTATCCTTAGCTGAGAATTGGCTTGAGCTGTTCAACTCCTTGGATCCCTCTCTTCTGTAACAACACTGTGTTACGATCCAATACTTGCTTCACAATGTCAGTGGTATCGTACTTGGGTTTAACTGCTGTCGACACAGGGTGATCTCGTGCTCTCACCCACACTCGTTGTCCCTCAAGGAATGACACCTTAGGCACTGGCTTCCCTTTTTTTATCATTGGAGTTCCGCCCCACTTCTTGTGAAGAGAATGGTCGTTGGTTGAGTTCTGCTTCAGGGGAGGGTCTACTGACTCGATGTCTGTCTTTCAGTGCTTGCCCTATTTCTACAGCTTTGGTGCTCCAGTCATGAGAATTAGCATTTTTGCTATCCAGTTTTTCACCAGACCTATGGTGCGTTCCACCACTCCGTTTGCTTGGGGAGTGTATGGTGGAGAGTACATTCTCATTACTCCAAATCTCTGGCACCAGTGATCAACCTGTGCGTTACAAAAATGAGTCCCATTGTCTTTTCGCAGTTCCTTAGGCACCCCAAGGGACCTACAGACTTGCTCCAGCATGGCAACGACACTGCTGCCGTTGGCTCTTCTTGCTGCTCTTACAATTACATACCCTGACATTGAATCTACTAGCACCAGGAGGTATTTTTCACCTTTCTTTCCTGTTATCCCCATGAGGCCTGCGATATCCATTCACACTGAGCCCCAGGGGATGGTGCTCTTGATGCTCAGACCTTCCAGCCTCTGTCCATGGCGCCCTGCGTTGTATTGACCACATAATTCACAGTCCTGTAGTATGTGCCGGATGTGTTTCATAGGGATCCACAGCTCCTGCTCTTCCAATTCCTTACGGGTAGGCAGCACGCCTGCATGTCCTAAGGCCTCATGCACGCTCCATACCACCTCATCCACGTACTCTTCAGGGACCGCCCTTCCTTGTGGCGTTCTGTCCCAATTCTCGATCCCGACAAAGACAACTTTTCTCTGTAGAACATAGCGATCCACCTCATCGTTTCCACGCCAGTGAGCCCCTTCTCGGGTATGAGCCTTCTGGTGCTCCACTTCAAGCTCCAGGCTCATCCTCAACTCTGCAATCTTTTTCCACAGATCCTGATGGGCCACTAACTTTCCTTTGGCGCTTTCAAGTCCATTTTCTTCCAAAATGGATAAGTCTTCATTTAAGGCTTGTGCACAGTAGTGGCTGTCTGTGATTATTTTTGCTCTTTTGATTCTTCTCATCAACTCCAACATTCCCTCCAGCACTGCTGTCACTTCTCCCGCCTGTGCACTACCGGTAGTTTTACCTTTCTGGCAACACCTCTATTGACCGTGCTGTTTGAGAATGAACCCCCAGTAGGCCATCTGATCCAGTCCTTTCCTTGACCCATCAGTGTATAGGGCCAATCTTCCCCACCTCGTATTGGTTGCTTTCATGTTCTCCACCGTTCCTTTTCTGAGGTATTTGTGGACTTGGCTCAGAGTGATGACTTTAATCTGCTGTCCTTGTGCTACGTCTTTCAGGGTGCTCCAGTATCTAGCAAGCACTGCTAACTCCTTTTCTTCTTGGGGGAATTTCATCTCAACAGATGATAAAGTGTAACTCCACAAAGTTACCAAGCCCCCGTTTTCATTACTCGCTTTCAGCATGGAGTCCTCATCTTCACAGCTGATTTCGGCCACCATCTTCTAAGTCAAGCTCCTCGGTTCCAACCTCACATCTTCTTAGATTGCTCCTTTGAGCTTATCCAGGTCGTTCTGGTTTGATGCAGTCCATGTCCAGTTTTTCTTTGTCACTTTTTCCTCTTCTCCTTCTCGCTTCGTTAGGCAGGTATATAATGGCTTAGCATACTTTTGATAATTAGGGACATGATCTCTCACATAGTTGCAAAGTCCCAAAATCTTCTGCAGATCATTTTCGAAGTTAGGTGGCTGGATCTATGCTAGTTTCTCTCGATACCCTTCTGAGAGTCCCAAATCTGTTGTTACCTGGAACCTTGGGTAGTTCACCTGAAACTGTCCAAACTGACATTTCGTGAGATTCAGCTTCAAACCTGCTGCTGTGATTCTCTCCACTACTGTCTGCAGTCTCTCTAGGTGCTCCTCTTCTGTGTCGTCTGCGATGAACACATCATCTATGTACACTGTAGCTCCTAGGTCGACCCAAAACTTCCATTACAGCTGACTGGAACACATTAGGGGAGTTCTTGTACCCCTGAGGTAGCCTTTGCCACACATAACTCTTGCCTTTGTGAGTGAATGCTGTCTTGCCTTGTGATTGCTTTGCGAGTCTGAGGGAGAAAAATCCATTTGCAAGTCAATGTAGGATTTATATTTCTTGACTCTGAGTGTCTTCAGTGCTCCTTGGGATTGATCGGCTGGCTCGGTTTGCTATTGTTCTCCGATTGAGGGCCTTGAAGTTAATTACTGGCCTCTACCCTCCTCCTGCCGACTATGGTTTCTTTATTGCTTGAATGGGACTGTTAGTGATGGGATTTAGCTATTCTCTGATGATCCCTAGAGCACTCAAATTTTTTTACTGTTTTATCCATTTCTTCAACGGCACCTGGGGGTACTGCCGAACAGGTGGATGTACTCCACCTTCTATGAGGTGCACATACTTTGGTCCCAGGTCTCCGCAGTCGTTCTTGAACCAGACCACATTTGCTGAGCCGATGATCTTCCGTAACTTCTCTTTCCCAGAGACGTCGCTTTCTTTCAGCTTCTGTTCAGTTACTTCTGGTACATTCACTGTTTTGTACCACTCTTTAGCCCCAGTTCCACTCTGAGTTGGCCCTATTTTTACTAACCTTGACTTTAGCTGGCTCAGCCTTTGTGGCAGGGAGCAACGCTCTTTTCTTGGTCTGTTAGGTTCTTTTAGGTCTGTGACGGTGATGAGATTGTAGGGACCTTTCACCCAAATGATTCCTTGCCAGGTCCCATACGGCATCTCTTCTATGGTCCCGTTGGCAAGTTGACCGTAAGGTATCCGGTCGTCTTTAGGCCTCTGCGAGTCATGGATACCTCTGCCCCGTTGTCCCCTAGATAGGGTTCTCCTTCCACCTTTGTGTAGATCTCGTCCCCCCTCCAGTAGGCATTTTCCAGGGTGACTCGCAGCCGTGTGATCAGTACTTGACTGGCCCCCCGGTCCCTGATCTGCGTGACTCAAAAAGGGCCTTCTTTTCTTCAGAGGACAGTTTGTCGTACTCTTCTTTAGTGAGAAAGGTGCTTTTCTTCTGTGGGCCTTGTGAAGCTGGTGGTCCGTAAAATCTCTTTTGGGTTCCTTCTCTTCTCTGAGGCAATGGTCTGTTAGGGGGGTTGGCTGGAGCTTTTAAACTGGCCTTAGTTGGTGGTTTGGCTCCTTTTCCTGTCTCTTTCTTTCTTCTTTCTTCGTAAAACTGCTGCTTCAGATCATAGAAAATCTCTGCTTGATCCATCTGTGGAACTGTCGTAGCTTGCATTGGCATTTTGGCAAAGGAAATTTCTCCTCTCCTCCCCTTGGTTACTTCTTGGAGGGCCTTCACATATCTAGCTGGTGAGATTGTTTGCTTAAGCACATGCCACACCGGTGCAAGGCGCTGACCTCCATCCATGCATAGCCTTGCTCTTCTGATCTGGGAGTCTTCATCATCCATGTCTTCCAGCACCAACCTTTCATAATGACTCTGAGCTGTTCCTTGTTTGTCTAAGGGATGTACTGGCCCCCATGTCAGGTCTCTGGCCATTCCTTCTAAGACCCGGTAGATGTCAACCACTTCCTCTGCCCTCTTTTCTCCTCTTCTCTGTCCCAATTTGAGTGGCTTGTGTGGGGTTGCCGGCTGCATGGGATTGAAAACAGGCTTACACTTTCTTTGCCCTCTGCCCCAGAGGTCTCATGCTCTGATGGTTCTTCTTCTGAGCCGGCAATGGGAGAGTGGATGACAGCATAATAAGGAAGGTCAACCCCACTGGTCAGATGCACTTTACTTGCTTTGTTTTGGCTTACTTGTCTTCCCAGCTCCCGAACCTCTCTCTTGTAATCTTCTCCAGCCTTGGTCCTTAATCTTTCCCTGAATTTAGTATTGTGGATTTTGAAGTTGTCATTTGTGAAAACTAGCAGTCCATCTCCCTCAATGTCCCAGGGGTCTCCGATAACCTGGTAGAGTCGAGTCCCATTTAACAGGGAAATCCGTCTTGCATCTGCTGGCATCGGGTCAAGGACTCTCCTCATTGTGGCTCTGTCTGACTTTTGAGTAACATTTCTTGTCTCCTTTTCTTTAACATCTGTCTTTCTTGTCATTCTGCTTTGGTTCTTGGTACTGTTCTCTTCTGCCTCTTGTTCAAATTGGGAGGCAAGGTCTCTTACTTTACTTTTTGTGGGGTCTTGCTCTCTGTGGCTTGTGGTGTCAACCATATGTTTGATGCTTGAGTCAAGCCGGTCGGCAGCCGCTGACAGTAAGGCTCCCTGTCTGACCGTCTCTTGCCACTTGCCATTCTTCTCGGTCTCGTTTAAGTAATTGGAGGAGGTTGCCTCTTGGTTTCGCGATGTAGGGGGTGACAAGCGGGTTTTGGCTGAGTTCATCTTTTCTTTGGTCTTGCTCTTGTTCTGACCTGTTGCCCTCTTCATCACTCTCTGTATCTGCTGTTAAGTCATAACTTGGTATGTCTGAATAAGTTCTGTGGTCGGGTTTTTGTTATTGTCTGCCATCTTCACTGTGCTCCTCAATTAAGCTTTCTTTGTCATCTTCTTGGACGGCTTGGATCTTTTCTTTGAACTGGGTTATCTTTTTGATCTCTTGTTCATAATCTTTCAGTCTTGCAGGGACTCTGGCAGTGGGGTTTGTGAGGTACCCATTCAATCCAGTCTCATTGGCAACCATCTTTACAATCGGGTCATATTTTTCGGATGGACTGTACAGTGAGATCAGCTTCCCCGGTCCCCACAGTTCAAGGAACCCTGTCCACCAGCGTAACCATCGACTAATGTCCTCCTTCTGGACTACCTTGGGGCATGGTATCACGACCAGACTTGATCCATGCTTTATCTTTGAACAGTAGTATACTTCATCACTTTGGAGATAGTTTGTTAGCTGACTTTCTAGTGTCCCCTCTGATTGGTCTTGGTTGGAACTGAGGAACATTTTCTTTACTGATGAAGTTCATGTTGAATATCCGTCCCCATATAGCAGCAACTCAGTAGGGACATGGTGTAGCTCTGATCGTGTTGATGTTGGTTGTTCTGCTGACGGGAGCGGTCCTTCAGCTCCTCGCTCCATCAGTTCCTGCGTTTCAATGTCTTCGTCCATCGCTATGTCTTTGTCGTCTCGAGTTGTCCGTCTCCAAAGCCTCTCAAGGTACCTTCGAGTAGGGATGGGTTCAGACTATTTGGCTACTAGCTTTACTGTCTGGGTCTGATAAGTCTATCCTCAATAAAGCCCTATCCTCACCTGCACGCTATGCAGTTACTGCGAGGGTTGTGACTGACGGCCTTATCAGTCACAGACAACCTTACTCCCTTTCAGGCTGTCGGTCCGGGGTGCTCAGGCAGAGACATCCTTCTGCTGAGCATCCTTCATCTGGGGCCCCTCTATCTCTTGTCTGGGTCCCTGTTCGGGCGCCACCTTTCGTTGTCCGAGTGAGCTAACCCCTCCCTCCTACTTCCCTATTTCTAAGGGGATTGCTCAATCCAGCTCTCCATTCAACGGGTCTGGACTTCCCTAAACCTGGAAGGTCTTACTCAGCAGGTTTACTGGAAAATCTGTTTAAGCTGGTGTCGGGAAATGACACGCAGAACCTCTAACAGCCTGCATCCAAAAGTCTCGCCCTTCTTCAGCTGGTGGTCTGGACGACCGAGTAGCCCACAGCAGTCATCCACTCCTCGACAGTCAATTCTGTTAACGGCTGCTCATTCCCTATTTTACAACTTGCAATTGGTAGTTTCCAGTGGCTGAATAGTTGAAGGAAACATTTGAGGTGTAATTGAGGTTGGTTCAGGACTTCCAGTAGCCTGAAACTGAGAGCAATCAGTTGTTCACTGACCAAGTTCACTTCAGTTCCCTTGGTAAAAATGCAAAAGATGAAATTCTGATACTTTTGAGTTGCAGGTCTTCTCAGGTCACACGGGTTGATCCTCTTTTTAATGCAGAATTTGTCAGCGGGGCTTAGCTTTTTTCTCCGTCCAATCTTGTTCACTGGTCTTCTGCGAGGAAGCAACCCCGTTTCTTTCTTTGGCACAGTTTTTATATTGCAGATAGCCTCACTGCTCATCCCCTGTTGCCGGGAAAGCTTTCCCATCATTGAGTTACGTGGTCTCCGACTTTTCGGTGCTGTCTCCCAGCCTCCGTAGACAGAGTCGTAAACAGCCTGCAGCTGGCTCCCTGTGTTATGACTTTTGCCTGTTTTTCAACCTTCACGACTCCCGCTCCCTTCCTGGTGCCACGACTTTTGCCTGTTTTTCAACCTTCACGACTCCCGCTCCCTTCCTGGTGCCACGACTTTTGCCTGTTTTTCGACCTTCACGACTCCCGCTCCCATCCTGGTGCAATGACTTCTGCCTGTTTTTCGAACTTCAGACTGACAAAAAACAGCGTGCACCTGCATTCTCGTTTCTCGCTCCCATGCTTATGACTTGAGCTTGCTCGTTGACCTTCCATCCATGCCCAACCCTCATATCACACCCATAACCAGTTATGTATTTTTCTACTTGTACTGTCATTGGACGGTGCCATGCTGAGGCTTGTCATTTTCCCATTTGCTCTGCAAATTGCACACCCTGATCTTGAGGTAAATTTATTGGGACATCCACTCCTGGGAAGATTGAAAATAGTTATTAGTTATATTATTATTATTCACAGGTTTTTTATTGGTCATCTAATTGTTGCTTCCCTCTTTAACTATAGAAATTGTATTTTTCTGTTTTTTCACACACAGGTCTTACATTTTGGCTTTGTTTTTTTTTAGTAAATAATAAAACAGATGACTCTCTGTGTCGACCCCCAAAAGGGATAATCCACAAGAAAAAGACGAATAAAAGTGTTGACCCTGTCATGTTTTTGTGCAATTTGAGTTTAGATTTAAATAATTTATAACATATTAAAGATTCCTTATACCCAAAAGCCTAGAATTGAATGTACGGTGTACTTTTTTTTTTTTCTCAGGACCTCTTAATTGAAAGTTGAACATTGTAACGGTCAAGCCATAAAAATATCATTTTACTATTACACAGCATTCGTCTAAGCTGGCAGCCGCTTGCATTTCCCTCTCCCCGTAAGCTCTAAAGTCACAAATTCCATTATTATGTATGTCTATTTAGTAGTTATTACTACTAATAAAAATACTATCCACACATGACACACTAAACTGCCACCTCCTGTCTGTAATACCATGTAGACGTAATTGCGCCTGTGGTCTTTTTGTGCCCTTGTGCAGTAATGTTTCCCCTTCAAGTTTATTGAAACAAGACACTGTAAGAAGGTTCCCACCGGGTTGCATAAGCAAAGCAGATCTGTCAACCTGCTGACCCAAAATCTAGCTCTCACAATTTCTGATCCCTTCAGTCGAATCCCTCCCCCCTCGTCTACAACACCAAAGGAGTCTAAATCTGCTTACCAGATTGTTCTGTTTGTCTTCTTTGCACCAGCTTTACTGTGGCTTATTTTAATATCAGGAGATGGAAGGCGTAATCCTTTTTTAACCTTTGTGTTTTTTTTATGTGGGTCCAACTTAATGAGGCCCAAATCAAATTTAAGGGTATTGAAGTGGGAAAGTCTGAAGAGTGATTTATGCAGGTGGCTGTTTTTTTTAGTTGACCGGCAACCGTGTTGGTGAGGGAGTACACCAAGGGTGGGGAAGGGTATTTATTTTACTGTTTGTGTTACAAGGCCTTACAGTAAGTAATACATTGTAGAATCTTTTAGACAAATATTTTATATTGCAGTAGATTATCAAACAACTGAATAATGTGTTTATATCTGTTGAAATATGTGCAGATCTGCATTTATCATTACATTTTTTTATTATATCTGTATTCAAAAACATGTGTTGGTTCTTTATCATTTTTTGCTAAAGCTATTAAGAGCCTTTGAGGAAGCTCCAAAGAGCCAGTTGTGGCTCCAGAGCCACTGGTTCAGAGGAAGATGAGAAACACCAGAGGCAACAAAGTAGACGCGTTGAATGCTACCATTAAAGCAACCTGAGCTTTCCTTACACCTCAGCTGAGCCACATGTTGATCTTCTCCATGTCACACCTCATTGTTGCATTAATTCATGCTAAAGGAGCCCCGACCAAGTAGTAAATGCATGTACTGTACAAGCACATTCTTTATATCAAGCCAACATTTCTGTATGAGAAATCCTTTTGGGTTGGCTTTAAAACAATGACACTTTGAGAGAATTTGGGGTTTCAATTAGCTAATTTATGATCATCAAAATAAACTGAAACAAATGCTTGAAAGATATCAGTGTGTGTGTAATGGATCTACAGTATATAACATAGACCTCTTACTTTTTAAATTGAGTTACCTAAAGAAATTACCTTCTGATGATATTATAATTTACTGAGATTAGATTTATTTTAGTGAGACTTTTTATACAACTTCATTTATTGGACCTGACTGGGCTGGATTCACATATCGCAAATGTATTGGTTTAGGATTTTCTGTCACATCACATATTTCCAGCATCAAAAATTATGTGAACTTTATTAATGTCTGTCATTAAATATTAGATCAGTATTGACCTTTGGTGTTGGTATCTTGAATTTTCACTATCACGTTTTGAAAAGATGAGCAAAAGAAACGTTTTGCTCATCTTTTATATACCTACGCCTGTGTTTTTGTTTTTTAAAGTCAACTTGTACTACCTTATTCAATAATAAACTGAATGGAAGAAGTTGTTTCTCCCGAGTGTCTCTTAGGTTCTTGTCTTTGACTGTATTACCAGGAACACAATGAACTTCATTGTCTCACTTGTTCGCTTTATAAAGACCCTTGATGATACACTTACCTTTGTGTTGATGAATTATTCAGCTGCTTTATCAAACAAGCTTTTCACAGTGAGCTGCATAGGCTGAGTCTATGTGGAATACAAACAATAAGAATGTTAACAAATTTGTTGATTGCATGGAGATTATTTGTTCTCTGTTTTTATGTTTCAGCAGTGAGAGACGATTCCACTCTGACTGCAGATGAAACATTAATGGGTAGTAATGAGTCTGTATCGTCCCAATCATCTTCAGCCTCTACCTCAGAGCTGCCTGCAGAGAAGGGAGATCATCCAACACTCACTACCAGCCTCAGCTCTGGCAGCAATTCTAAGTAGGTGTTTGTCTTTACTTTTGACGCTATTTCTGTGGCACATTTTGTATGTAATATTTTAAAAAAGGTGCTCTAAATAAATCTTGATTATCTAACTTAACTAAGTAAATGGATGGTGATGAAATAAAATGTAATAAACATTTGATAAAAGACATAAGCTGTTATTCTGTATGCTCATAAATTCTTATTTTGCATTTTTTTGTTACCAAACATCACAATGAGTCAGAAAAGGTTGAGGTCTCTGCTTGGCCCATCTGTATTACATAGCCAGAAATATTATTGGTCCAGTGATCCAGGGGGTCTTTGAAATATGAGAGCAAGACTGTTTACCCAACTGTTAGGTGGAGATTTTCTGCAGAAAAAAAGGCACTAACAGACTGAAAACTGAATTTCTCTGGGAGGGAACACATAGTGTTTTGCCCTTAACTTTTGGCAGAGTAAAGCATTTTACTGGCATCATATTTACTCTGCTTCCTGGATTTTTGTCTTCACAATGCTTTATCTTTCACGTTTGCTCTGCTTTGACTTCTGATTGTTTTCTTGCAAGAGTTCTCTAAACTTTTCAAAAAGTTGAAGACTGACTGCACACAGTTTCAATAAGCTCATGATTTTCTCAAAACATTTTTTCTCAATTTGTGAGCAGCTTGCTGAAGTTCTTGGCTAATAATATCATGTTTAGATGTTGCTCATTAATAAACATATTTTAGTCCTGTTCTAGTCAATTGTGTGTTGACAAAACTTACAGAAAGTGTGTTGTCCTGCTTCATAAACGTAGCACTTTGCTTTGAAGGTTTTAAAACGTTAATGTCTAGTGTATTAGGTCGTGTTGGGTCGTGGCAGATGGCCGCTCACACTGAGCCTGGTTCTGCTGGAGGTTTCTTCCTGTTAAAAGGGAGTTTTTCCTCTCCACTGTCGCTACATGCATGCTCAGTATGAGGGATTGCTGCAAAGTCAACGCCAGTGACTGTCCACTGTCTCTACATGCTCATCCAGGAGGAGTGAATGCTGCAAGTCACTGACTGGATGCAATCTGCTGGGTTTCCTTAGATAGAAAAACTTTTTATCCAAATTGAATAAATAACTAACTCTGACTGCACTGTTCAATGGTTAGGACTAATTGGAATGTATGTACCTGAGTTTTGTGAAGTGCCCTGAGACGACATGTGCTGTGAATTGGCGCTATATAAATAAACTGAATTGAATTGAATTGTTAGCTGCGCTTTGTGAAACTATTTCTTCTACACCGAGAACTAAAGTGGAAGCTCCAGCAGCCAACACAGTCTCCTTATTGCCGTTAAGGTCATTGTGAATGCACAAATGTTAATTAAAGGAAACCCAGATTCATTAGATCAACACAATAAGGCAAAGACTATGATGCAGTTTTGTATGCTGTGTAAGCTGTGTGTGATTAAACACCCTCATGGCTTGCTGGGATGCAGCGGAAAAAAATAAGACAGGAGCATCAACTGGGATCTAAATTGTTTTTTGTTAAGGATTCTGATATAGATCAGCTAAAAATGCGGCGATCAGTACCCCAATCCATTATCTAGGATAGGGTCAAGGGACCCAAAAGGAAAATTATCATAATTATCTGCAAACTCATGTTGAATAGTGGTAACCTCTCCTAATCTGTTGAACTAAATGAAAAATATAGTACTAGAGTCATGCCTTGGCATACATCTCTCTATCTATTCCATTTTGTCCTCAGTCCCTCCAAGTCCTTGGTTCTTTTTGATGTTTCCAGGCCAGAACCTTCCTTGAATGCTGATGTGAGAGATGAATTATTGGGTTATGCTGCAGATGTTAGACTCTCTGCTGTGTCATGTCTAGATTCACCTTGAAGTAGACTTTCCCTCATTCATAGTCCCTTCCCCCTCTGCTGAACAAAAAAATGAAAACGAATCTACTTCCCAACTTGACAGGACAGAGTGATTCCTTTATTCTCTGACCTCTGTGTGGAACATGTCTTTGGAGTTGCAGGAATAAACAGACAAGACTATATAAGTGTTATGTAAGCCACTGTTTTTTTTTTCTGTGGGTGCCTTTTGTGCTTTCCCACATATGTGGCATCATGTCGGAGGACGGAAGAACCGACCAGGAGGAGGTCGTAAATCTCGGGCCTTATTTGTTTGGAAGACAGGTGGCTGTGCGTTGGCAGTGTAAATCGTATCGACATTACAGAGGTATTCATCTTGTTTACCCTTATAGCCGCAGCCCCCCTCCCTTTATGAAGACTTGCGCCATATGTCACAGGGTGTCGCCCTGGCTTTGCTCACTTATAAATTTGAGATGGTGAGACCTGTTAGCACAGCACCTCCCTGGCAATGGATCCAGGGATTCGGCTTCTTTCCTAGCCAAAGGGAGGAGGGATTGCAGTTGCTAGATTACTTCCAGGCAGCTTCAGAAATGTGATATCTGTCTGCTTTTCCCACAGGTGTACCTGGGCAAACATTTTTGTTGGTTTTCTGTAAAAGCTGCCTGGTCATGCACAGAGGCATCCTGATTCACGATATCTTACAGTTTTTTTTTGTGTGTTCTGGCATAATTTATCTTCACTGGACACAGCTACTGTATGAACTGTATTAAAGAATCTGGCTGCACTGTTCAATGATTAAGATTAATTGGAATGTATGTACCTGACTTTTGTGAAGTGCCTTGAGACGACATGTGTTGTGAATTGGCGCTATATAAATAAACTGAATTGAATTGAATTGAATTTCACCTCATTTCTCTTCGGCACTTTAAAGTCGGTCACAGCTTTTCCCAGTTTCCCTGCTACCCACTGCCTTCACAAGTTGAATATTCTGCCATTTTTTCTCAACTTTTTCCTCTTGACTGTCTGTCTTGCCTTTAGCTCTCCAGGCCTTTCACTGGCAGACAGCTGTGGATCATAAGATTGTGGATTTGAGCTGATTTCCTGCCCACCCAAATTGGTAGTAGCCGGGTGAAGAGCACGGCTGTAGTTTTGATCCTGCTTTCTACCAGAAACGGATATGAATCCCACCATTGCCCTTCTTTGTTTACTGTGAAGACAGTTCATAGCCCTGCTCATCCACACATTAGCTCCATGCCAGGATCAACAAGGTTCTGACTCGTTACGGTGAAATTCTTGCAGTAATGAGAAGCAGAGGTTCGCTTGTCTTGAATCCCTCCTGTGGTTGGTCTTCTATGAATATGTAAAATAACCCTGATTTATTATTAATAAAATACAAAAACCTACCTTTTTGCAGAATGTTTCTTTTATATCTACTTTGTTAAAAAATATTCTTGGAAATGTTTGTGTGAGTCAGCCATTTTTACATTTTTGCTCTCTCCCAGCCTCAAGAATGTGGATTAGAACAACTATAATAGAATCAGTTTTATTTGTTGGCTAACATAACACATCTCTATCATTACTCCAAGTCCTTCTCTTATTGGTTAAGGAGTCCCTCCTGATGTCTCCTCTCCTTGAAGAACACGCTACAGAGAACAAAGATAAATTTGATGGTTTAAAAAGAATCAGCGAACCTCAAAAAGTCCAACAAATGTTTTTGGTTGCATTTTACACTTGCAACATTCTTCTAACATTTCCTGCAAAATTATATACTGTTTGTAGGGATCTCATAACTTGAAATATTTCAAGTTTTGAAATCATTGATCAATATTTAAAGGTATGGCAAATCTTTGATTATACAATTGCTGATGCCACAAAAACCTCCATATGATAGAGAATCTGGGACAGTATCTCTGTGGGATAAGAGATTATCTTGGTAAGGCCTAAAAGTCCAGCAAAGACATTTTTAGATGACCTTGAGAAAAGCAGGTGAAGTAAGTCAAATCTGGAATGTTGATTTTGAATGGAGCAGTTATAAATGGTAAATGGAACACTTTTTACCTTGGTCTTACATGCGTTTTCAGTGTTATTTCTTGTGTGTTTAGTCATATTTACTGAATAAACTATGCTTTGTTTGTTATGAGTGAAATCATCAAAAAAAACAATCTTAAGGTTGATGCTATTTTTGTTGCAGAGACAATTTCCTTTGCCTCGGCTTGGCTGTAATTGTGAAGACAATTTTGGCTGAAATGAATTTACCGTTAATAGATTTGAGAACTTTCCAGGACATTAGAAGAACACCAGTTTGAATTTTCTGTTTATTTGCTAATTAGTTAAATAACTTTTTACTTTAAAGTTAATCGAAGATTTACTTAATCCTCTGTTAGAGATGGTTATGGACATACGTGAAATAAATGTCTGGTTTTATTTTGTGCTTTACAATGCTCAGGGTGCCTGTAGGGTGTTCAGGTGTTAATGACATCTGTGAATGTCTAAAAGAATAAAGATCCAGTCATGTTAAAGACCATCTTTCAATTCTAGGGTTAGTAGGTCCTTGCTGCCTACATGGGATTTAAGTAGGAAGGCAACACCCAGATGCTGGTAATAAAATGTAGTACACTTTGATAACTGTTCATCATCATCTGAAGCATTGCGGATGTGTGTGGTAAATTAATGTCTAGGTGAAAAGGCATTAGCAGCCTGACTTTAGGGAAGCAATTGTTGCTGGCCGTGAATTTTCGAAGGGTTATAAGGCCATTTCCAATCAATTTGAAGTTCATCACTCTAGAAAGAGAAGGATGATTCATAAGGGATAACATCAGCCCCTTTCATAAAACATTCCTGTCATAAAACCGCAAAGACCAGCCTAAAACCTGGCAGTGTTTTCCCAAACAAATGCTTCAGGTTTAAATTATATATCTCACTTTCCTACTTTTTCTGTGCCTGGCTCACCACACAAATCACGTGTCATCACTCCCTTGACCTTCAAAGCCAGCTTTCCGTTATACAAGTCAGCTGATGTGACGCTGTGGCTACCTTGCTTGGTGAGTCGGGGACGCAACAGAAGAGGGATGATTTTTACAGCCCCTCACTGCATCAGTCCTTTCACAAAACACATTAAGACAGGAAAAAGGGACATTTATCGCACCCTAAATTGTAAATAGGGGTTTTAAGACAGAGGTCAGTCATCCTAGAAGTGAAGTCCCAGCAAATTCACCTCAAGGTCAGCTTGCAGTGCTCAGAGAAATTGCAAAAACAGCAAGAGCTCCATCTGAGACTCCACAGGTCTCAATTAGCAAATGAAATGTCACAGTTCAAGAAAGGAAAATTTGAAAAAGATGAAGAAATGTGGTTTGTTTAGATGGGTTGCCAGAAGAAAGCCTCTTCTCTCTGTAAATATGAGCTGATAGGACATCGTAGGGTTGCAAAGCTGAATGAACCTTAGGACATAGAACAATGTCCTTTGGACAGATGAGACCAAGGTAAAGATGTGTTGCCTTAAAATACTCCACCATGTTTGGATAATAGCAAACACAGCATAGTGGCACAACCATCCTATGCTCAGGTATGGTGGTGGACGGGTGATGCAACAACCTGGGCTTCTTCCAGTCATTGAGAGAAAATGATCTGTATTTCTCAACTATGAGGACATCTGTCTGACTGTTGTAAAACATAGCGGACACTAAAGTTGGTTTTTTACATAAAGACTTCACATAAAGTCACATAATGTAGCAGAAAATGTATTTAATATTGTTTCATAGCATTCTGGACACGACTTAACCTTTATACATTGATTTATCTGCGACTTTTACTGAGGTATTCATTGGTGGTGCTTAGTCTGGCGGTGCTTAAGTCTGTACACTAAACTTCAGACTTTTTGAAAACATTTTTAAAAAATGTCATCTACAGTCCAATGCCATAAAGATGCCATTGTGACTTTTTATGGGCTCTTAGAAAATGTTACATTTATGTTATTGGAAAAAAATATTAGCTTGCAGTGAGCACTATTGAAAATCAGATTTAGCTTAAAATGTTTATCTCAAGTGATCTGATCAGTTGTTGATGCGCCTTTTATTTATGATCCAGTTCACTGTCATGTACAGTTCAAAAGAAGCTCCACTAAAGGTCCGGTCCTAAAACCCCAATCCCCCCAGTTTTAATTGCCTGTAATTCAGTTCTTCTGCAGGTGGGTAAAGTGTTAGTGCTCCTCTCCTCCTCCTGGCTGTGACCCAGGGAGATGGTGATTGCGCTTGGGCCCAGGTAATGGGTGGATTTGCTGCACTGCAGTGCACTGTCCCCCCATGCTGATGTGGAGCAGCTGAGCACCACAGCACTTCCACACTGCTGCAGAGCCATAAATCACCCACAGTCAGGCCTAGACTGAACTGAACAGCCACCGCTGGGGATGGACAAGTGCACTGAGAGAGGCAGTGGAAGAAATGAAGGGGAGGAAGCAACGCAAAGTGGGGAATATAAGTGCAAGCACAGTACTGTTTACATTCACAAAATACCCTTTAACGTGCTATCTCTCAAAGCCATTTCTCTCACCTCCATCACTGCTAACATAACCATTATTCACAACATCCTCCCCAACTCAAGCCCCTCCCCGGCTGCTCCCTCTAATTGCCTTTATTAGCGTCTCTATGGGAGCGGCAACTAGAAGCAATTTGCTCATTATGTTCTGTATTAGCAATGGCCCCGGGGCAGGCATGGAACACAGAGGGAAGCCTGGCTAGACTCTGCCTTTAACAGGACCCCTACCTCCACCCTTTAAAGCACCTATAGACCTGTTGGCCCTGACAACCAGTTGTCAAGCATAGCTACTACTACTGTACACCAGGAAAGCTTTGAAGCTTTGCTGAAAGTGATGTTTTGACCTTTGACTTCTAGACTTTATAAATAGTATTGCAGACACGGAATTAAACATAAAATAATTGTAACAAAAATAAAAGCACTAGATGCAAGCATATTGGTTGTAAATGATCTATTTATAAAAGATTTTAGGGAAATGGTAGAAATACTGAGCTAAAGTGATTTTTACAAAAGCTGCATTAATACATTTATATTTTAGATTAATATGTTCATGTTCTGAGAGATTATCTACTTCAAATGGCTCTTTTGATGGATTGAGACAATGCCACCGAAGCTGGTTGTCCTTTTTTATTGTGGCAAACATTCAGCCTGCACACAATGAGTATTCAGTGTTTAATCTGCTGCCCCTGACAGCTAAATAACATCTATCTGCTCATTCTGTCACACATTTCTAATCTTTGATACTATTGCAGTTAACTGTTTTGTTGTTTCTCATTTCTCACTTTAGCATTTGTTCTGACTCTTCTGTGCTCTACTGCTGGAAATGAAGATAAATCTTCTGTAACTTTGTTTTAAAAATATTTTTGCTGCGTTTGTTTAGTTCTGATCAAAGTCTGTTCTTCTTGCCCCAGATGATTCTGTGTATATGTTATGGTTTAAGAATCCTTGCGTTGTTTTTACACCCTGTGAACAATACCCTTTATGTTGTGATTAATTGCAGATCTCCCCTAGTGTCCCTTTCTGCTTCTAGAGGTTCAGGTGAGAATCAACCTGCTGCAACAACAGCTGCTACAAACAAAGAAAAGCAAGAGCAGAGGTAAGGCGGTGTTTTATTTATTTTTGCTCCTCCAATGCCTTTTCTGATTTTGTCATATTAATTTCCTTCATTTATATTTCGTGCTTTATCTTTCAGAGTCAAATTATAAATAAATATATGCACAGTGCCATGAAAAAGTATTTACCCCTTTAAAGTATGGTTTAGGGTTTTGTTTCTGATCATCAAATAAATACATTTTAAGGTCATGCCAAAACAGCTTAATCAGATTTCAGTAAACACTTTGACTAGGCCACTCCAAACCCTTCATTTTGTTTGTTTTGAACCTCTTTTTGGTCTTTGGTCCTGCTGCATAATCTAAGTGTGCCTGAGGTCATTATGTGATGGCTGTACGTTCTTGTTCAGCGCTTGGTAGTAGAGAGCACAATTAATGGTTCCTACAACAAATATGTTAGATCCTGAAGCAACAAAGCACCCTCGGACCATCAGGCTACCACCGCCATGTTTAACTGTCACTGTGTTGTTCTTTTTTTGAAATGTTTCGTTAGTTTCTACGTTGTAATCGGACAAACACCTTAATTGGACCTACACCTTCCAAAACGTTCCTCTGTTGTCTCTTCAGTCCACAGAATATTTTCAAAAAGTCTTAGGGATCATCGAGATGTGTTTTGGAAAATGTGAGACCTCCTGGATGAGTGTCAATGCACTCTTAGAATAATATTGGTAGGTCGGCCACTCCTGTGAAGGTTTATCACTGTTCCATGTTTTCTCTATTTGTGGATAATGGCTTTCACTGGGGTTTTCTGGATTGCCAAAGACACAATAATGGTTTTGCAGCCCTTTCCAGATTTAAAAAATGTTATCTCTTTGTTTCTTCTCTAAACGTCTTTAGGTAGGGGCATGATGTGATACTTTGAGATAATTTAGCCTACCCCATGTTTTCAGAAAGGGTTTATTTTGGGAATTTCGTAAATCTGCAGGTCAAGCAGTTACTAGGCCTGGATGTGGTTGGTGAAAATGAACAAAATAAGTCTGCTTGATCATCAGTTAATTATTGATTTACCTTATGGTGAAATTAAACTCAATTCAATTCAGTTTATTTATATAGCGCCAATTCACAACACATGTCGTCTCAAGGCACTTCACAAAAGTCAGGTACATACATTCCAATTAGTCCTAATCATTGAACAGTGCAGTCAGATTTATTTATTCAAATTGGATAAAAAGTTTTTCTATCTAAGGAAACCCAGCAGATTGCATCGAGTCAGTGACTTACAGCATTCACTCCTCCTGGATGAGCATGTAGAGACAGTGGACAGTCACTGGCGTTGACTTTGCAGCAATCCCTCATACTGAGCATGCATGTAGCGACAGTGGAGAGGAGAAACTCCCTTTTAACAGGAAGAAACCTCCAGCAGAACCAGGCTCAGTGTGAGCGGTCATCTGCCACGACCGACTGGGGGTTAGAGAGAACAGAGCAGAGACACAAAGAGTACAAAGAAGCACTGATCCAGCAGTACTTTCTATGGGAAGGAAAAGTAAATGTTAGTGGATGTAGCTCCTTTAGTCGTTTCACCTAGAAAGAAAGAACAGATAAACTCTGAGCCAGTTTTCAAGGTTAGAATCTGAAAGAGAGCACATAGAGTTAGTCACAGTAAAAGCTCAGTCAGTAGCTATGTCTAGGAGAGAGAAAGGGTTAAACACTGAAAGACAGGGCCATGTGGATCATCGGCAGAGGGTGAGCATTAAGTTGTTGCCAGCAGAAGCTTGGAGGATTCCCCTCTCCAGAAAGGTGTTACAGGTAGACACAGAGTCAGGCCAGGTGTAGCTTCTAGGAAGAGAAAAGAGAGAGAACAAAGTTAAAAGCTGAAATAACAGCAAATAATACAAAATTGGAGAGTAGTGTGAGAATGTGGCGAAGAGGGTGAAAGTGGTCATTATGTCCTCCAACAGCCTAAGCCTATAGCAGCATAACTACAGAGATAGCTCAGGATAACCTAAGCCACTCTAACTCTAAGCTTTATCAAAAAGGAAAGTTTTAAGCCTAGCCTTAAAAGTAGACAGTTTGTCCATCTAGAGCCCACTGATGGCCATTGTTATACTAAAAACCACATTGATTGGGATACCTCTCTCTGTCAGATTGATAATAACCATTGGAAAAGAGAAGGGGTCATACAGGTAGCAGAAATGGAGGGTGTGTTTGCACCTCAACCATAACTGAACCTTCATTGCATTGCAACTGCAGTTTGTATTTATTCAGAATAGTTTTCGTCTAAAGTTTGTAAATAAAATTGATCTGAAACATGTAAGTGTGACCAAAAAAAAGCCAAAACAGAAGAATTATTTAATGGTGCAAATAATTTTCACAGTACTGCGTAATCTTGTCCCTGTGTGGACTGGAGAAAATCAGAATCAGAATCAGCTTTATTGCCAAGTTTGTACATACAAACAAGGAATTTGACTCCGGTACACTTTGCTCTTTGGTTTTTGTTTTTGCACTACAGAATATACATATTTACAATGTACAAATATACACATATATAAATAAAAAGGTGAATTTGCAACATCTGTCTGCTGTTGTTTTGTACTCTATTGAATGTTCAACAGAGAAACAGCCTGGGGGAAGAAACTGTCTCTGTGGCGGCTGGTTTTAGTGAACAGCGCTCTGTAGCGGTGGCCTGAGGGTAAAACCCTGAACAGTTTATGTGCAGGGTGTGGGGGGTCTGCAGAGATTTTAGCAGCTCTTTTCCTGACCCTAGACCTGTATAAGTCCTGGATGGAGGGAAGGTCAGCCCTGATTATTCTCTCTGCAGTCCTGATTATTCGTTGCAGTCTGGACCTGTCCTGTTTTGTGGATGAACCAAACCACACTGAGATGGATGAAGACAGGACAGACTGAATGATGGCAGTGTAGAAGATGACCAGCAGCTCCTGTGGAAGGTTGTACTTCTTGAGTTGCCTCAGGAAGTAAAGTCTCTGCTGGGCCTTCTTTCGAACAGTGTCTATATGTGAAGACCATCTCAGGTCCTCAGAGATGGTGGTTCCTAAAAACCTGAAGTGATCCACAGCCGACACGGTGTTGTTGAGGATGGTGAGGGGGGTGTATGGGGGTGGTGTTTTCCAAAAGTCCACTACCATCTCCACAGTCTTGAGTGGGTTTAGTTCCAGGCAGTTCTGACTACACCAGTGTATCAGGCGATCCACCTCCTGTCTGTATGCAGACTCATCACCGTCCTGGATCAGTCCAATGAAGGAGTTTCACGGACGAGTCCGCTGAGGTGCAGTCATTTGTGTACAGGGAGAAGAGGAGTGGGGATAGAACACACACCTGGGGGGCACCAGTACTTATTGATCTGGTTCGGGAGAAGATGCTCCCCAGTCTCACCTGCTGCTGTCGGTCAGGAAGCTGTTGATCCACTGACAGGTGGAGGCTGGGACGTTGAGCTGGGTGAGCTTCTGGTGGAGGATGTCTGGTATGATGGTGTTGAAGGCCGAGCTGAAGTCTACAAACAGGATCCTGGCGTAGGTCCCTGTGTGGTCGAGGTGTTGCAGGATGAAGTGTAGACCCAAGTTAACAGCATCATCTGCCGACCTGTTTGCTCGGTAAGCAAACTGCAGGGCGTCCAGTAGAGGGCCTGTGACGTCTTTCAGGTGCTTCAACACCAGCCGCTCAAAGGATTTCATGACCACAGACGTCAGGGCTACAGGCCTGTAGTCATTTAATCCTAGGATGGTAGGTTTCTTGGGCACTGGGATGATGGTGGATCGTTTGAAGCAGGAAGGGTGGTGGGGCTTCTGTAGGCAGTCAGGTTTCTCAGACCAGTCCATACAGCCGAAGTGTCACCAGTAGAAAGGCTGTTTTTCAGCTTCTCACTGTAGCTTCTCTTGGCTGCTTTGATCTCCTTTGTAACTCTGTTCCTGGCCTGCCTATAAGTCTGGTCCTGGCCTGCCTGTAAGTCTGTTCCTGGCCTGCCTATAAAGAGAGGGTTATACATTAGGAAAAGGTCGCCGGGTCCGGGACACGAACCCGGCACGGCCGCTTTGAGGACCATAGCCTCTATATGTGGTCGCGCGCTAACCCTACACCACCAGCGCTGCGCAAATACAATAACAAGGAGAGAGCGAAGCTCCGAGGCTGCCATCGTCGGCGCCATCTTGGTTGGGCAATAAATGAAAACATGTGCACTATTTGAAATGTTGTTTTTAAATAAATCCTTAAAAGCCCCAAATTTAAACAACATTCATTGAGATGAGTTTTCTGAACACAGTTTTGTATCTAAATGTTTCCCCTCAGGTTTTCAGACACTCCCTCGTGCTTTACTTTTACCATTGCAATATTTCATGAACTACATGTATTTGCTGGAACTGGAGCAAATGCCCTACCCCCTCTCCTCCCGACACAAATAGCATCTGATTAAAGATGACAGAAGGTGCATCTCTCTGAATGATGACTCTGCCTGCTTTAGAATAAAATCCGAAATCGTTTTCAATGCCATCAAATTCTGCTGAGGACTATGCAAAGAGCTCCATCCATTAAGGATATTTTCATGTAAATACAAGTCCTCATTTCTGCCAATGCTGCTCTATGTTCTTACAAAAATCTCCATATGAAGGCTCTGCTGAACATTGTTGCATTGACAACTCTGTGATCACAAACTGTTTTTTTTCCAGTTTTTGTGCCTCCTTTCCTCTTTTTTCATCCTCCATGTTTGCTGCTCAGTGCAAATAATATGAAATATTTATCAGGGCATCTTGTCTTGAAGCTAAGATTCAACATAATGTTGCCTGCTTTCGAGATAATAGTTTGCAATGTCGTGCACAACAGTTTTTTTGCAGGGACAGTTGTTGTTGTCAGGGGAAAGAGCATAAACACTTATTTTTGTCAAAAACTTTGCAGAGCGATAAGCATGGTTTTTTGACGGCAGTCTCCTATATCAGACTGATTTAAAATTCACTTTCCGAAATCACACATGTGACTTTAAAAGCTAAAGCACCGTCGAGGGAGATGTCTGTTTGACGTTTATTTGTGTGTATAAACCTACTTTAGAATCCTGCTGCTGGTTTTTAATTATCTCCCTTGATGGTTGTCGGCGGTGTGTCCTGATGTGTTCCTGCTGTACCAGATCTGCTCGAAGCACATCTCACAGTCTGTGCACGCACAAGCATGTGCACGTGCTGTAGGTGTGCTGTCACTCACTCCCCAATCTGTCCTGGCTACAGATAGGGCAAAACAAGAGTATTGTACTCTAGCCCTTCTGTTGGTACTTTTTGCTTATTTTCCAGCAAATGCCAATTTTTGCTGTTTCAGGCCCATGCGTGAACGGACAGGCAGACCCTGTGCCCAGACTGAACTTTACGGTAATCCTCCGCAAAGCTCACTGATTGCCTTCATTTTTCAGTGTTACCGGCAGGAAAGCCAAGGCGGTGTACCCATGTGAGGCCGAACACGAGTCTGAGCTCTCCTTCCAGGTCGGAGCAATATTCAGCAATGGTAAGTGTTATCTCAAATTCCATTCGCTCACTCAGAACCTGCTCTGGAATATTGCATTTGGGGAGAAAGGGGGAGCTGGGCACCAAATCTGATCTGGAGTTGAAAGGGGAGATGAGGGAAGGTGGAACAGTGATGGGTTGGGTAGGAGACACAGAATAGCTATTGAAGTAAAGTCTTCAATGAGCTTTGATCACTTCTATTGAAAAAAACACAATCTTTTTTGAAACTGTATTGCTTAAAGAGAAACGGATGATAATTTCTCTTTGAGCTCCAGCAACCCGGTTCACTTCATTTTTTTTATTTTTTATCGTCTGAGATCATCACACTGAAGCTAATAATTTCCTGCTTTGATACACGAGTATGTTCATGTTTTTGTTGTTGGTAAAAGGATTTAAGAACCACATAAGAAAGCATTTCAATTTAATAAAAACAAATGCTTGTTAAACGTTGAGAATCTGTTTTGGGCCAGTTTACAGCACCTTGGAACAGTATTCACATTTTGTCACATTACAACCACAAACTTCATATTTTATTGGGATTTTGTGTGATGGACTGATATAAATTATAGTATGAGTTTGAAATAAAAGAACACTTATGCATGGTTTAGAAAACTAGTTTCAACTGAAATGTTGAAAAGGGTAGTTTGCGCTTTTATTCAGCCCCATTTACTCTGAAACTCAGAAATAAAATCCAATGAAACTAATTGCCTCAGGAAGTCACCTAATAGTAAACGGAGAACATCAGTGAACAAACAGCCTCATGAAGACTAAGGAACACAGGTCAGGGAGAAGGTTGTGGAAAAGTTCAAAGCAGGGTTAGGTAATAAAACAATATACCAAACTTTGAACTTTGAACCCTCATGGAGCACTGTTTGCTCGAAATGACAAGGTTTGTAAGGAGAACATTAATCAGAGATGCAACCAAGAGCTGCATGGTAACTTTGGAGGACCTGTAGAGATCCACAGCTCAGGTGGGAGAATCTGTTGACATGATGGCTTTAAATCAGGCCTTAAGGGAAAATATAGGTGAAAGAATGCTGTGAGTATTCCTGTTTTCAGTTTCTCATGTGGGATGTAGGGGACATGGCAATATGTGGAAAAGAGTGCTCTAGTCGGAGGAGACCAAAATTGAACTTTTTGGCCAACCTGCACAACACTATACATGAAGGAAATCTAAAAAAATGCATTACCCTGAACACATTATACCCACGGATAAATATGGTAGTAGCAGCATCATGCTGTGGGATGCTATTTTTCTGTAGGTACAGGGAAGCTGGTCAGAGTCGATAGGAAGTTACATGAAGCTAAAAACAGGGAAATCCTTGAAGGAAACCTGTTAAAGGTTGGAAAGGAGTTGAGACTGGGACAGAGGTTCACCTTCTATCAACCCAACCCTAAACATACCGCCAGAGCTTACATATTTGAGCTAGAGTGGCCTAGTCAAAGTCCAAACCTTCATGTTTTTCAGAATCTGTGGTAAGACTCGAGGTAAGAATATTGATGTTCACAACTGCTCTCCATCTAGTCTAAGTGAGCTTGCGCTCTTTTGAAAAGAACTGGTAAATGGTTTAGTTTCAAGGTTTGCAAACTGGCAGAGACATACCCCTAAAGACGTGCAGCTGTGATTGCAGCAAAAAAGTGGAGCTGAATCATAAAAACCTCACACTTTTCAGACTTTTTGTTATAAACAATTTCAAAAACCATGTTTGTGGTGGTAACTTGACAGAATGGGAAGAAGTTAAAGTGGAATGATGACACTGTGATCCGCAGCTCTCAGTTTTATTAAAACAGGTCTTTTTTTAGTTAAAAAACTAAAATGTCCGCTCACTAAAATATAACTTGATAAATTTGTACATTCTAGGTTTTACCACCAAATCTGGTGTAGACAGAATGTAATTAATAATATTGCAGAAATGTGTTAGAATACATTTTTGTTGTATAGTTTGATTAGAGCTCCTAACGTTTAACATACTTAAACTTGTTTGACTATAATCAGTCTAACATGTGTTGCATTACAAGTGTGCATAAGGTCGGGAGCTTTTTGTACAGCATAAGCTCCTATTTATTAATAATATTAATAAAGTCTAATCTTTCCATCACTAATATGCCTTTAAATCTAAATTAATATGTAACAAATAATATTGTTAATGTAGAATTATTTTTAAAAAATCATTTTACAAATGTTAAAACAATAGTCTGTTTTTTTTTTTCTTAAATTTGTCCCCATGTTGGATTCAACTGTAAAATAATGAATTATCATCTCTTAAAATTAATCTTTGGCAGTTTGCTGAAAATTGTTGTTTGCATCCAAGATGAGATAATCTGGATTTATATTTATATATTCTACCTGTAAAACTAATGGCTATTTTATATTTATTTATTTATATATATATATATATATATAAACACAATAACAAAACAAATACAAAAGAACGTGTCTGTGATGGTTAAACATCATTTTTAGGCCCTAAATCAGTTGTTTCTGACCTGCGGGGCCGCCTGTTTAGAGAGCTGAGGAGGCTCATTACTGAAAAAACTGGTCATCCGTTTTGGAAAGTGTACAAATTATCAATACAAAGCAGACCATTAAAGGCTGAGGTAAAACTGCAATTTATCAATGATTACTATTACAATCAAAACTGAAGTGTGTTTACACGTTGTCTTCAAAATTGGAAGATGCATTTATGATTAAAGTGCAGTTCCTTGCACCCATGTAAGGTCTTCATAGTGAAAACAACAATCAAAAGCAGCATCACTAATGGAAGAGGACGTGCAAACATAATTACAAAGTACAGCATAACTGCTTATAAAATCTGAGTGAACAGCAATTCAGTTTATGATATTGGAGTTGTTTAAGGTGGCGCCATTTATTTACCCTGCTGTGATGAACTCATCAGTGTGAACACTAATCTGTGTTTATCCATAAAGAAATCAGTAGGGCAATTTTCTACAACAGGTAAAATACTGACTACTCATAAGCTCTCCTCTTGATCCAACCCCATTCCAATAAATCTAAATAAAAAGGCACATTTGAAATCCCTACAACTTTTTAATAGAACAATGTTAGTTTATCATTTCAGTATTGGTTACATAAAAACACTATGTAGAAGTTCCTGCAGTTTTTTTATTCAAACAAATACAGGAAGGAAAGGAACATGACTGGGCATGTTCAGCTCAAATTTAAGTGATCAAACTGCATAATCTCACTGTAGCCTTCTCAGACCCCTGCCCTCCTCACTCTCTAACACTCTGAGGTCTTTTGTCTGGTGTCTGTCCCTCCCTCTCACCCTCGTTTGGTCTCACCTCCACCGTGACGCTCTGTCCTCTCCCACAGTGACCCCGTCAAGAGAGCCAGGCTGGCTGGAGGGGGAGCTGGATGGAAAGAGGGGCCTCATCCCTGAAAACTATGTGGAGATGCTGTAAAAGCCAATGGAAATATTTATAGACACTTTTATCACACTCATCAAGGATTCACAGCAGATCTTTTCTCCAAGTAATAATATCAGACATTTTTACAAGTAAACCATCCCAGACTCAAATATACGAATTTTGATTCCCAGGTAAATTTGTTGATGCGTTTTAGAGCTTGTTTTAGTTAATGTAGTAAAGTGTTCACACCATGTTTGTCATTGTATTTGCAAAGTAGGTCGTCACTTACGATGTTCTGCTGTACATTACATGCTGTAGCCTCTTAGTATCCGAGCAATTTTGCATCAGCACCAGAAAATAGGTGTCTGCCTGAGCTCACTCTCCTCTGCCCTGTTATACATGGTATCCATGAGCTCAAAGTCAAAAGGAGATCTTCAGAAACTCCAGTACTCGACTTGCTTTAGCTTTTAACCCTCTCCACCATCAAATATAGACCTTTTTTTTTATTAGTTTGGAAATACCTGCGTGCCTTAATTACAGAAACTCAGAGTGGTGTATATCTGTTTACGGGTATGTCAGAAACCAGTGGGAGTGGGGCTGTTTCACCTATAAAATGTTTTAATTTTACCCTGCATTAGAAATGCCTAGTTATTGAAATGAGGCACATCGCCACTATAATTTAATTAAATTGGCACCTTTATTGCATGAGATTTGAATTTCCAGCACACTTTGTTCTCTTTTTGTTGTCAGTGCACTCAGAAACGGTGATTTCCCTTTTGTATTGCTCTGTGATCTTTCATGTTAAATACTAGCATCAATCAGGGTCACCAGAAAATGCGAAGCCAAGTGTCTTTCTTTTCAAATGGTCTGTTTATTCTTAACGTTGCTCCGGTTCTGAGCAGAAAAAAATAATACACTCCAGCAAAGCTGAATTTTAAAGTACCTCAAAATTATTTTGCATTTCAAACTCGTGCCGTGTTTGTAAGAGATATAAAAGGTTACAGCAAAGTACGTTCATTCTGATCTGTGATTAACTGGTTTTAACTTTTGCTTTTGACTGGTTTTAGCATGCATGCATGTAAGATTACATTTTATCTCCCAGTTCTTGTGCTAAACACTGTCATGTCTCTGTAGCTTTGGTTTAGCACAGTTTTCAGCTGTTGTTGCAGTCATTTAAGATGATTCTTGTCATTCTTGAAGGCCCTTCACTTTAATTTTTTTTTTAACTGTTGTGCATCCTGTTCAATGTTAAAAAAATAAAGTTGTATTTTCTTTTTTTTGTTCACTGTACAATCATTTTTAAATCTAGGTCTGTGTTTTTTTTCCTATTAAAAATTATTCTACAGACAATATCTCTTGTTTTTGTTTCGTTTTGGGGTTTTTGGTATCCCACACAGTTTTGGTTTGCTCCAAATCAGTTTATGCATTTTATATACACCATGTTGCCAAAAGTATTGGATCCCACCACCAAATCAATGGATTCTGCTGTTCCAATCACTTCCAATGCTGCAGGTATAAAGGTATAATGTTTGCTGTGGAGAAACTTGACTGTCCTGCACAGAGTGCTGACCTCAACCTTCTTCAACACCTTGGAGATAAATTAGAGCGGAGGCTGCAATTCAGGTTTTCTCATCCAGCTATGAACAGAATCCTAAACCTTGTGGAAGATGTTTACAGAATAGCTAAGATTGATGTTGCTGGCAACGGTGGCTCCATCAACTAATTGGACCTTTATAGATAAAGACTAGAATGTCATCGAAGTTCATGTATATGTAAAAGTCGATAGACAAATACTTTTAGCAATAAAGTGTATTTGCCCACTTTTTATATGCTTTAACACGATAAGATCTAATTATTGTCCGAAAAATATTAACATTCTTGTTTAAAAAAAACATGCATTTTTGTATCTCTTGATTCAAACAAACAAAACTGTATCGTCTATAAAACATTCAATTCAGTTTATATATATAGCGCCAATTCACAACACGTCTCAAGGCACAAAAGTCAGGTACATACATTCCAATTAATCCTAACCATTGAACAGTGCAGTTAGATTCAGTTATTTGTTCAAATTGGATAAAAAGTTTTTCTATCTAAGGAAACCCAGCAGATTGCATCCAGTCTGTGACTTGCAGCATTCACTCCTCCTGGATGAGCATGTAGAGACAGTGGACAGTCACTGGCGTTGACTTTGCAGCAATCCCTCATACTGAGCATGCATGTAGCGACAGTGGAGAGGAGAAACTCCCTTTTAACAGGAAGAAACCTCCAGCAGAACCAGGCTCAGTGTGAGCGGCCATCTGCCACGACCGACTGGGGGTTAGAGAGAACAGAGCAGAGACACAAAGAGAACAAAGAAGCACTGATCCAGCAGTACTTTCTATGGGAAGGAAAAGGTAAATGTTAATGGATGTAGCTCCTTTAGTCGTTTCATCTAGAAAGAAAGAACAGATAAACTCTGAGCCAGTTTTCAAGTTTAGAGTCTGAAGAGAGTACATAGAGTTAGTTACAGTAAAAGCTCAGTCAATTGCTATATCTAGGAGAGAGAAAGGGCTAAACACTGAAAGACAGGGCCATGTGGATCATCGGTAGAGGTTGAGCATTAAGTTGTTGCCAGCAGAAGCTTGGACGATGCCCCTCTCCAGAAAGGTGTTACAGGTAGAGACACAGTCAGGCCAGGTGTAGCTTCTAGGAAGAAAAAAGAGAGAGAACAAAGTTAAAAGCTGAAATAACAGCAAATAATGCAAACATCTATGAACATATATGAAAAACATAACATTTTCTTTCAACCATCCTAATGTATTTAGAAAGTAAAATGTATAATAAGGTTAAATACACATTAAAAAGTCAGTTGTGATGACTCACCCATTGTGTCACCTGAGAGGCCCACATTTTCTCACAGAAAAAAATAACTTTCCATAAAAGGATTAAAATTAAATCACTAATGCCCTCCTCAATCATTCAATCGAACAAAAGCTTCATGCATGTTAATTGATAGGCTACATGTTTGTAATTAACAGTGAATGGACTCCTTACACAGTGCTTTGACCTTTGTTACATAATTACCTGGAGACATTGATTTTTAAAGACCTCATCTAATCAGTTTTTAAATGTTAGGGATTAGGTGCTGTGGTGTGACTCCACCAGCTACCTGAGCAAACTGCAGGCATGATGATAACGTAATGAAATGAGGCAGGGCTAATTAGATGGGCAAAGTATTCCTCCACCACCGCCCACCCCACGGGGCCCTTCATCTTCCCTCTGCCAGGATGTTGCTGAATCATAAAGACGTCCACCCTGCCTGCCTCTCACTTTGCTTTGGACTGGAAGCATGCCACGTCTCTGTCTGCCCTCATCTCTCCCGTTTCCTCTGCCTGCCTTCCTGTCTGTAGTATTTAGGCGATTCTTTTTTTTCTGAACTAGCTTTCCTCATTGCTTTACATTTCTGCTGCTCTTGTAGACATGTTAACATAAATTTGTTCATTCACTCTTCCTTTTGAGTTTGAAAAATGAAGGCTTGTTGTACTTCAGATAAATCGGCTTCACGTTTAAAGCCTTTGATGTAAAATGACTTGAGGCTGGGATATCTACTCTGATTCTGTAACCTTCGCTAGCTTTATTCCAGATTTCTTACACATTTTCATGTCAAAGCTTCATATTTTTTCAGGCTCAATTTTCCAAATTTCTTAGTTGTTGTCTTATTGTTGACCCCACAGAGTAGATGGATTGATGGAGAATGAAAGGATAGAAAGATTAATGAATGGTGGGGGTTGGATCAACGATTACCTATGGATGGAATGATAGAAGAATAAATAAGAAATGAGCAATTTAAATGAAATTATATGAAAGGATAAATAGATGGATGGGGTAAAAAATGAAAGGATAGAATGATGGACAGATGGATGTATAAATGGACAAAGTGGATTTTTGGTTTAATAAATTGACGAAAGGATGGATAAATACCAGATAGGCAGATAGATGGGTGAATTAATAACTAATCAATGGGAAAATTAAAGGATAAGATGAGGAATGGATGAATAGGACAGTTGGATATAAATGGATAGATGGAAAAACTTGGATAAACAATGAATGGATGAATGGTGGAAAGGGTTAAACGATGCATGTATAAATCAGAATCAGCTTTATTGCCAAGTATGTACATACAAACCAGGAATTTGACTCCGGTACACTTTGCTCTTTGGTTTTTGTTTTTGCATTACAGAATATACATATTTACAATGTACAAATATACACATATATAAATAAATAAAAAGGTGCATTTGCAACATCTGTATGCTGTTGTTTTGTACTCTATTGAATGTTCAACAGAGAAACAGCCTGGGGGAAGAAACTGTCTCTGTGGCGGCTGGTTTTAGTTAACAGCGCTCTGTAGCGTCGGCCTGAAGGCAGAACTCTAAACAGTTTATGTGCAGGGTGTGTGGGGTCTGCAGAGATTTTAGCAGCTCTTTTCCTGAACCTTGACCTGTATAAGTCCTGGATGGAGGGAAGGTCAGTCCTGATGATTCTCTCTGCAGTCCTGATTATTCGTTGCAGTCTGGACCTGTCCTGTTTTGTGGATGAACCAAACCACACTGAGATGGATGAAGACAGGACAGACTGAATGATGGCAGTGTAGAAGATGACCAGCAGCTCCTGTGGAAGGTTGTACTTCTTGAGTTGCCTCAGGAAGTACAGTCTCTGCTGGGCCTTCTTTCGAACAGTGTCTATGTGTGAAGACCATCTCAGGTCCTCAGAGATGGTGGTTCCAAGGAACCTGAAGTGGTCCACACCCGATACAGTGTTGTTGAGGATGGTGAGGGGGGTGTATGGGGGTGGTGTTTTCCGAAAGTCCACCACCATCTCCACAGTCTTGAGTGGGTTTAGTTCCAGGCAGTTCTGACTACACCAGTGTAAATGGATAAATGAGTGGATGTACAGCTGGATGGAAACAAGTCCTACTGCAAACGTTTATGAAAGAATGGGTCAATCTCAGGAGCTTTATAAATTAGATGCCATCTGTGCAATGAACCCAGTTGTGAAATTTCCTCAGCACTCAAAAGTCAGTCAGTGGTATTGTAAGAAAGTGCAGAACATCAGAAACTCAACCACAAAGTGAAAAGCAAACAAAGAAAGGTCAGCTGATACTGAGGTGCAGAGGTTTCCAATTTTCAAAGGATACCTACAGACGTCCAAACTACGTGTGTTCTTCAGATTAGCTGAAGAACAGTACATAGACATTTTGGACAATTTCATGCTCGAAACTTTCTCATCAAACATCAATGTCTGACCTCAAAGTTGCTCTCCTGAAGACATGATGAGAAATTGCAAACACTCCTAAACCTTGAAGACTGCCTCCCCGATAGTGCTCCAAAATTGATATTTTTTGTGATTAAATATCCAACATCTTGTTAACCTTGTATGTGTTTAACGTTAAAAAAAGCTGCGAAAAGTTCTATCATTGGAGCAACTTACAGTGCATCAGGAAAGTATTCACAGCGCTGCACTTTTCCCACATTTAGTTATGTTAAAGCCTTATTCCAAATGGTATTAAATTAATTTATTTCTTAAAAATTCTAAACACAATACCCTATTGCGACATTTTGAAAGATGTTTTTTACAAATTTTTTACAAATAGACAACTAAGAAATCACATTTACATAGGTATTCAAAGCCTTTACTTGAAGTTCAAAATTGAGCTGAGGTGCATACTGTTTCCACAGCTTCGATGGAGTCCACCTGTGGTAAATTCAGTTGACTGGACATGATGAGGCAAGGCACACACCTGTCTGTATAAGGTCCCCCAGCTGACAGTGCATGTCAGTGCAAACACTAAGCATGAAGTGAAAAGAATTGTCTGTAGACCTTAGAGACAGGATTGTCTTGAGGCAAAAATCTGGGTATACAGATTTATGATACAGAAACATTCCTGCTGCTTTGAAGGTCCAAATAAGCACAGTGGCTTCGATGATTCAAAAATGGAAGAATTTTGGAACCACCAGGACTTACTAGAGCAGGCCGGCCATCTAAACTGAGTGATTGGGGAAGAAGGGCCTTAGTCAGGGAGGTTACCAAGAACCCCATGGTCACTCTGTCAGAGTGACCATGGGGACCAGTGTTCCTCTGTGGAGAGAGGAGAACCTTCCAGAGGGACAACCATCTCTGCAGCAATCCACTAATCAGACCTGTATGGCAGAGTGGTAAGACGAAAACCACTTCTTAATAAAAGGCAGCGCTCATCACCAGGCCAATACCATCCCTAAAGTGAAGCATGGTGGTGGCAGCATCATGCTATGGGGATGTTTTTCAGCAGCAGGAACTGGCAAACTAGTTAGGATAGAGGGAAAGATGAATGCAGCAACGTACAGATAAATCCTGGATAAAAACCAGCTCCTGAGTGCTCCTGACCTTAGACTTGGGCAATGGTTAATTTTTTAGCAGGACAAAGAACCAAAGCACCCACCAAGATCTCAAAGGAGTGGCTTCAGAACCACTCTGTGAATGTACTAGAGCGGCCAAGCCAGAGTCCAGACTAGGGGTCACATTGTCATCATGGGGTATTGTGTGTAGAATTTTGAGGAAGGAGATTAATTTGATACCGTTTGGAAAAAGGCTGTAACATTATTAAATGTGGAAAAATGCAGCACTGTGAATACTTTCTGGATGCACTGTACATGTACATGAGACAAAGAAAAAAGCCAAAATATGCAAATATTTATTCATACATTTGTTTTTCCATATTTATCCAGACCTAGAGAATACTTTAATTCTTTACTTTTCAAGACTGCGAAGGAACCCTGTATATACTATACGTTGAATAAGCAAGATGTAGGTGTGTTTGAAAAATCTCCAGAGCCTTGTTCATCGCCCGGTTCTAGGTGTGTTCCAACTGTCCTCTGCTTGCCATGACGCAGTGTCCTTCAGCCATAAAACACACCGTGACTCAGCTTGGATCAAAGCTGCTGAGCCGTTTACCTGCTACTGTGAGAAAATGATGCAACTGGAGAATATGTCTGAATTTCTCCAAATGCAACCGCAGAGCTAACACTAACTTAATACTTTCTGGTTTCTCCGTACGTTTCCTTCAGGTAGCAAAGCTCAAATATATCATAGTAAGACTTGATGTATTATTGAGGACGAAATCTCAGCAGGAATTCGTAGAAAAGTGAATTTCATACATAAAGGACAGAGTGTAGAGAGGAGGGAAAAAAAGCCTCGGCTCAGAAAGTGGGCCACAAAAGCTGCCATGTGCGCGGGTGCAGCCGTGAAATCAGCCTGATCCAATAGATTCTGTTTATCTGGCACGACTACAAGTGAAAGCAAATCTGGGGGAGATTTGGAAAAGGCTGTGATTCAGAGAGGTGGGGGGGAAATGAGCAAAAAAGTAATAGTCTGCTCTCCAGTCTGGCAAAGCAGGCGTTTGTTCAGTTCAGACTTTAACAAGGTTAACGGTGATTTTTCTCCACAGGTTCAATTTTACTGAAAAGTCTCCTTCCTTTCTTTTCCTTTCCTCTTTGTTCCTCTTACTCGTGCTCCTTTAAACTGCTGTAGCTGCTGCAGCTCCTCTTTTCTGTGCTACCATAGTGTTTTTTAGCTCATTATCTTCCCCCAGGCACTAAATGCCGCTATTTAGAATCTACATAAAACAGGCATTTATTTTTCATTTTCAAGTGTAGCAGAGTTAAACTGCATTCAGCGATTTTCATCTTCATAAATAAATCAGCCCCATTACACCTAAAAATCTATCCAAAGAAGTGATCGATCTCTTTCACATTTTAAATGAAACAAGATTTCCGCATATTTGTTATTTAGAACCAAAACAAAGATCAACTGATGCTGTAATTAAAATGTAAAGATTTGCAAAACTGATGGCTGAGTTAATCAAATATTATCTAAACTGGATTGTCAGAAGCTTATAGGGATCTCAGAAGCTTAAAGAAAAGCTAAGTTAGTGAAGTTTATATATATATATATATATATATATATATATATATATATATATATATATATATATTAAAATCATGAGAACAACCATCTTCAGTTCTTGTTCTGACACCAACCTTTTTACTTTGGAAAGTATTTCTTAAATGATCTTAGTTGTTAAAGTGACTCCCAACACCTCTGACAAGTTGTTTTAGGTGACCTTCTAGAGACATTTATTAGTCAAAACCAACACCTAAATTACTTAAGATTGGTTTGACAGCAGAATTCAAATGACCAATCTGTTGCCGGATCAGAGGAACCATTCTCTCCGGGGCAATGATTAAGCATTCGCTCTTCTCAAGAGTTCAGTTGATGGGAGTTACTGTTTTTAACCAGACTGCAATTTATTTCAGACACTAAAGGAATTCAGACAGTTTGAAGAATATTTTAAAAAACAAAACAGCTGAAAGATCATCTGCAAAATAGAGAACTTTATCAATGAGCTGTCCAAATGGGTGAATATTTATAAATAAAATGTTTTACAGCGTAACTCTGGTGCTAATATCTTAACTTTAAACTGAAAGGAGAAATTTGGGGAAGAGGATGTTATAAGCCTTCACAACCATTTGGTATCGTTCAACTTCACAGGCATGACAAAGGGGAAACTCACCTAGATAACGAGGTAAATCTATGCTGAAGACTTTTTCACAATGCAGCTGGGGAAAAAACAAAACAGTCTGGCAGGTAACTTTAAACCTGAAAAGTTGCAAATGCGCCTTTGTATACATGTATATTTAAGGACATAAAGATATATGCATAAATATATTTTAAATATATTTAAAAACCCAGAGAGCAAAGTGTACCGGAGTCAAATTCCTATGTATGAACTTGGCAATAAAGCTTATTCTGATTCTGAAAAAGTAATTGGCTCCTAAACCTAATAACTGGTTGTGTTGCCTCGTCAGCCATGACTGGAATCAAGCATTTGCAGTAACTAGCAATAGGTCTGATACATCACTGTGTAGGAATTTTGGCCCACACCTCTTTCCAGCATTGTTTTACTTCAACCCCACTGAAGGGGTTTCGAGAATGAGCGTCCTGTTTAAAGTCATGCCACAACATCTTAGTCAGATTTAAGTCTGACGTTTGAAGGCCATTCCAAAACCTTAATTTTAAGTTTATTTGAGAATTCAGAGGTGGAATTAATAGTGTGCTTTGGATGGTAACGCAAGTGCGCTTGAAATTTGGTTCTTGAACTTATGAATTTTTCTTTCAACATTATCTGGTAGAGAGCAGATCTCGCTAGAGCTGTGTGTAAGTAATATGGCGGTATACTGGCAAACAAATCAAACACGACAAACTTAAGTAAAACAAGCCAATAAGTTCAGGCCAAACATAGAAACGTTTAAAATACAAACCAATGTCTCATATTTTCACATTAAAACAAACTGGACGAGGAAACCTGGGACAGCCTGGAGAAATACTCTGAGGAACATCGTAATCGGCAAACCACAAAAAATCTGCTCCCATGACCACACCAACATCAAAACGCACCCGTTCAGAGCGCTAAAAATAAAGAAAGAAGAGACAACTATATTTGCTGTTAAAGACTCGGCAGGGAAAATAGTTTATGATCCTGAACGAATAAACAGCACTTTCAGAGATTTTTATAAAGCTTCATGCTCACCACAGATAGACCCATCAGATAACAACATTGATCAATTTCTGGATAAAGTAACACTTCCTAAATTATCAGATAGTCAAGTGATGGCCCTTGATGTACCAGCCGAAATCCAGGAAGCCCTAAAAGCATGCCCAATGAAAAGGGCCGAGACCCAGATGGATTCCCAACAGAGTTCTACAAAGAATTCTGGAAATTTAGCTCCAACATTCCACAGAATGCTGCAGGAAACCGGGAAAAATGGTAGACTTCCGCCAAATATAAATTCTGCCAACATTACTCTCCTGTTAAAACCAGGTAGAGACCCAGTATTTCCTACCAGCTACCATCCTATATCCCTTATTAACGTTGATCTCAAAATAATCTGTAAAGCCCTCGCAAAAAGACTAGAAAAAGTAACTACTCTCATTATACATCCTGACCAAACTGGTTTTATAAAAGGGAGGCATTCATCCACAAAGTCACGCAGATTACTTAATTTAATAGACTATTCCTACAGTAAAAACATTGAGACTAATATTATCTCTAGATGCAGAAAAAGCATTTGATAGAGTTTACCAGAAATTCTTGTTTGCAACCTCGAGTAAATTTGGTTTCGGGAAACTCTTTCATAAACTGGTTAAAAATAGTATACAGTTCCCGAACAGCATGTATTATGACAAATAACCAAACATTTTCCAGCTTGTGTCTTCAGAAGGCCACCAGGCAGGGACGCCCAGTTTCCTCCACATTATTTGCTATTTTTATTGAACCACTAGCAGCAGCAATCAGGCAAACTAAAGATATTTAGTTTTAACAAAACTGATTGAACAGTTTTAACAAAACCAAACGAAATCCTGCTAAAAAAAAAAAAGTGGAAAAAATGAGCCCCATAAAAATGATGGTCTTGCCAAAAATCAATTACTTATTCTAAATGATCCCAAATAAACCATCATCTGACTGGTTTAGATCTCTGGACTCCTCCATCACTAAATTTCTTTGGAAAGATAAACCCCGTGTATTAGCTTAATAACACTATGGAAGACCAAAGATAAAGGAGGACTAGATCTGCCTAACTTTCACCATTACTACTTAGCCAACAGGCTACAATACATCTCAAAATGGCTTAAACACAGTCCACTAGATGAACCCTGGCTAGATGTAGAACATACATTATGCAATATTATTAAGATTTCAGACCTTCCATTTATTAACTCAAATTTAAAACAACATGTATGCTTTAATTCAATTCAATTCAATTCAATTCAGTTTATTTATATAGCGCCAATTCACAACACATGTCGTCTCAAGGCACTTCACAAAAGTCAGGTACATACATTCCAATTAATCTTAATCATTGAACAGTGCAGTCAGATTCTGTTATTTATTCAAATTGGATAAAAAGTTTTTCTATCTAAGGAAACCCAGCAGATTGCATCCAGTCTGTGACTTGCAGCATTCACTCCTCCTGGATGAGCATGTAGAGACAGTGGACAGTCACTGGCGTTGACTTTGCAGCAATCCCTCATACTGAGCATGCATGTAGCAACAGTGGAGAGGAAAAACTCCCTTTTAACAGGAAGAAACCTCCAGCAGAACCAGGCTCAGTGTGAGCGGCCATCTGCCACGACCGACTGGGGGTTAGAGAGAACAGAGCAGAGACACAAAGAGAACAAAGAAGCACTGATCCAGCAGTACTTTCTATGGGAAGGAAAAGGTAAATGTTAATGGATGTAGCTCCTTTAGTCGTTTCATCTAGAAAGAAAGAACAGATAAACTCTGAGCCAGTTTTCAAGTTTAGAGTCTGAAGAGAGTACATAGAGTTAGTTACAGTAAAAGCTCAGTCAGTAGCTATGTCTAGGAGAGAGAAAGGGTTAAACACTGAAAGACAGGGCCATGTGGATCATCGGTAGAGGTTGAGCATTAAGTTGTTGCCAGCAGAAGCTTGGACGATGCCCCTCTCCAGAAAGGTGTTACAGGTAGACACAGTCAGGCCAGGTGTAGCTTCTAGGAAGACAAAAGAGAGAAAACAAAGTTAAAAGCTGAAATAACAGCAAATAATACAAAATTGAAGAGTAGTGTGAGAAAGTAGCGAAGAGGGTGAAAGTGGTCATTATGTCCTCCAGCAGCCTAAGCCTATAGCAGCATAACTACAGAGATAGCTCAGGATAACCTAAGCCACTCTAACTATAAGCTTTATCAAAAAGGAAAGTTTTAAACCTAGCCTTAAAAGTAGACAGTTTGTCCATCTAGAGCCCACTGATGGCCATTGTTATACTAAAAACCACATTGATTGGGATACCTCTCTCTGTCAGATTGACCATAACCATTGGAAAAGAGAGGGGGTCATACAGGTAGCAGAAATGGAGGGTGTGTTTGCACCTTAACCATAACTGAGCCGGTTTAGGCTAATCCTGACTCCCCCTTACTCCATCCAACAAGGGGAGAAGAAGATGGAGGTAAAATAAGGAAGATAGCTCAGGATAACCTAAGCCACCCTAACTATAAGCTTTATCAAAAAGGAAAGTTTTAAGCCTAGCCTTAAAAGTAGACAGGGTGTCCGCCTCACGGACTAAAACGGGGAGCTGGTTCCACAGGAGAGGAGCCAGATAACTAAAGGATCTGCCTCCCATTCTACTTCTAGAGACTCTAGGAACCACCAGTAAACCTGCAGTCTGAGAACGAAGTGCTCTGTTAGGAACGTATGGAACAATCAGATCTCTGATGTATGATGGAGCTAAATCATTAAGGGCTTTATATGTGAGAAGGAGAATTTTAAATTCTATTCTGGATTTAACAGGGAGCCAATGAAGGGAAGCTAAAGTAGGGGAAATATGATCTCTCTTTTTTAAAGGGGACATATCCACTCTTTTAGCTCTTAAACAGATTTTTTGTGTACTGGGATTCTCTGAAATTCTAGAAAATTTTAATTTAGTCACTCCAGATATATTTAGATGCTTTTTGGGTCATATTTGGTCAGTCTGTTCAGCTTTTTCCATTTTCTATCACGTTTCGTTCTGTTACGTCACAGTATTTTCTCTGTAACCTCTAAAGATGGTCATGGACTTCCAGCAAACCAATCCAGTGAATCCGGCATTTTGTTTCTCGCACTATTATTGTAGTTCAAGTTGAAGGATGCCAAAGCAGCAAGTAGAAAAATCTAAATGTTCTGTTGTCGGGTGTATTAACCCACACCAGTCATTACACCATCCCCCAGGATCAGAACCTCTTCGGAGTGCCTGGTTAAATTTTATTTTTCATGGAAACATGCCGACATTAGTAGGAAAAGTCCTCTTTGCGCGAAGCACTTCAGGGAGTGTTTTAGCAACCTCAGCCAGTATGAAGGAGGATTACCCGAAAGACCCCGTCTGTCTGAGGGGTCAGTTCCTTCTGTATTTGGAAGCGACGGACAGAGCAAAGAGGTTAGCTGCAGATAACAGTAAAATGACAGAAAGCTTGATTGTTGAGTTGTTGATATAACTTACTGGCTGTTGTTCTGATGGCACAGCTTCGTGCCTCCTGCTAATGTTAATGAGCTAAAAGCGAGCACACAGCACTAAGGACATCACCTTACTGTGTGTTTTGAATAACAATATTAAACAGTTTTGCAATCTGTTTGGTTGCCCTTTATGCCTTGGGAAACACATGATCCGAATGCATTCAGTGATGTTCTTGATGCTAGCGTTAGCTAAATCGTTAAATTATGTTGGGGTCTTGTTTAAAACTTCTGTTCATTCAGTTTGAGGTAGCATTAACATTTTAAAAGGTATCTTACATGTAGTTTGTGTAAAAATATTGTCAGTAACATTAGTAATGGGATTACAGCTTTTGTTACTACTTTGAATTCCTTAACTTTTCTCTGCTATTGTTTAAGAATTTACATTTTTCATGTAGCCTGCTAGGGCAGGGGTGTTCAAAGTCAGTCCTCGCTAGGTCCTAAAGTTTTCCTGCTTTAACACACCTGATTTACATGATTGCAACTCAGCAAAAGCCTGTTAATCAACAATCGCTGTTGTTTGTTGGATTTGACAGCTTAAAGCTACAATATTAGTTTTAGTGCTGATGTTATCATGCATTAGTAAATGTAGCACATTGTTGGTGCAATTATTTTGTATATACTTCTTGTTTTTTAGGCATTTGTTGACATTTATCGAGGGCAAGTAAAGTAATGGAATCTTGTTTTATTCAGAGGTCTAAAGCAATGAGGCAAGAGCCATCATTTACCAGCACAGGCCGAACTGGGTGGACTTGAAGGCTCCGCAGCGTTGAGGGGGGCGGGGTGTGAAGTGCCTCGTTTGCATTTAAAGAGACCGCAGCTTAAAAAAATTAGTAAAATTAACGCCTGAGGAGCTAAAATAACGACAAATTCAAACCAAAGCATTGCAGTTCCACTTTGTACAGACCACTTTTGAATGATTTAAATAGGAAAAGGACTTATCATTCAACTTTGACCAAACATTCTCATCTCAGATATGTTTAAGAACTTTTAAATTGACTAGTAACCCCAGTTTACAATTAATACAATACTGGCTGACAGTGCACATGGGCAATATACCGGACAATGACATCCACAAACTATGGTTATGTACACGTCCGGAGGTTTGGTGCCAGATATGTGAAGACTTATCAAAGTGTCTGAGATTTAATATTTCACCTTCCCCCTCAGTTTGCTTGTTGGGCAACCTGGATGATGTCACCATGGAGACAAATTCAGTTCATATGGTTTTCACTGCCTTATGTATCGCTAAGAAAACTATTCTCATGAACTGGAAAAATAGAAATGTTCTTAGTATTAACCAGTATAGAGACCTTTTTTTTGGATTACATAAGTCTGGAGACAGCCTCTGCCTCCACGTCCTTTCAATCTCTCTGGGCTCCTTTGATAGGCTCCATCACCTAGTGGGGGTGGGGGACCTTTGACTTCGTCCTGTGGGGTGTTGTTGCTGATACGGGAGAGTGCCTGGGTTTGGGATATCTGGGGTATCCCTGGGTTGGTGTCGCTGGGGAGTCTGGCGGCAGGGGGTGTGGGGTGGGCCTTTGGTGGCTCCCAGGGGTAACATCTGGTGGCTGCATGAGATGCTTTTGGGGGGCCTGTGCTGACGGACATAGGTTACTGGCCTGGTGGCTGTACTGCTCCTGGATAGGTCTGGAGTGGGCCCGGGGTTCCTGGGGCATGTCGCCTCCGGGCTTGGGTCCTGGTTGGGCCTGGGGGGGTTGGGTCCTGGAAGGTCTGGGTGCTCTGTTGGCTCTGCACCAATACATCAAGCTTGGTCGCTTGATGTATTGGTGGTTTTCGGTGTCCGGGGCTGGGTGCTTTGGTGTTTGCCGGCTCACTTGTGGTGGCTGCTTGCAGGGGCCTGTGCCCCAAGCTCTGTCGGGCCTTCTTGGGGGGTGATGTGCCCAGAGGTCTCGGGTCTCTGGATTTGCGGACTGGATCTGCTCCGGCGTAGACGGCTACTGGCAGGGCCTGTGGGCTGCAGCTTCCTTATATACACAAGCAAGCTCACACATACACCCATAGGTGTTTGGATTCAGGTGTTAACAGATACACAAATGTTCTATATTGAGCAGCAGTTACCTCCAAATACATCCTCCATTCATTAGTACTGTGGACTTTTCGGTAACATTGCTGTTGTTGTATATATTTCTGCAGATCTAGAGTCTTCTAGTGAGTCTTCACAGTCTTCTAGGGTGTTATCTTGTGTTCTCTTCACCCTTCTTTCTCTATTCTTTTCTCATTTTCACCCTTTTTCCTTTTGCCTAATATCTCTTTCTTGCTTCTTTTTTTTCCTTTTCATCTCCATGTCAATTGCAATTAAAATAATCCCAAAGCAGTTTCTAACAAAGTTTTTTTTTTTTTAGATGTATATCAAGCGGAGCAATATAGCGTTAGCCGTAATGCTCCACTTGTGAAAGTAAATCTGTTGGGCTTCTTGGCACTCAGACAATAATTCTGAGTGCTACTCTGCTGAACAGGACACGTTAAAAAAAAAAAAAAAAAAACAGCCCTGAACCATCATACTACCACTACCTTGTTTGTATGTCAGTATGATATGCCTTTTTAAAATGCTATGTTAATTTTTCACAAGCTTTAACAAAGAGCAAATCTTACAAAAAGATTCACTTCTGTCACCCTGAAAAGGCTGACAAGACAACATTTATCAAGATACTTTTTTTTTGTAGTTTTTTTGGCAAACATGAGATGGCATTTTAACTCTTTTTGGTCAACAGTCGTTTTCTTTTTTTGATGATCTTAAACATTTAGGGGAGACAAAAAAGCAAAAATGGAGCTAATCCTTTAGGGGGTAAATACTTTGTGACAGCACTGTAATCACATCATTTAATTTATGCAGCATTTACATTTAGAGTTAAAAATGAGCAAATAAGATAATTCATATAAGAACATACACCGATCGGCATTCAGACCAAACTTTTTGTCAGGGTTTGTGGTTGGTTGGTACTGGGAAGCAGACAGAAGCTTGGTAGCCTCATAGTCTTTGTAATCTTTACTTTTATAAACAATAAACAAATGACTTACACCAGGAAACTGAGCAGGAAGACAACAGGAGGAACCAACAGGGAACAAGGAGAACCAGTAAGTAAATATACGGAGGGAAGTGAAATGTGAACCAATGGGAAGGTAGGCAGGTAATCAGATGATAAATGACAGGTGTGTTGACCAGGTGTAGGGAACTAAGGGGATTGGAGGTTACTATGGTTACAAGTGCAGAGAAAACAGAGACATGAGGAGAAACTAGGCTGGTGACAATACTAAGCGAAACTGTATACAAGGAACGAATACAAAACTAACTGGGAGGAGCAGGGACAAGATGACCTAAGTAAGAATAATAAAATAAAGCTAAACAACAACATATAGTAAACAACAAAATAACTCTAAGGACATGGAAACTCCTAACCATAAAGATAAATAAACACAAACACTACTAGATAGACTGCAACATATAACCGGAAATAAAACGTGAGAAACTAGACAAAAGAAAACTAAAATAACAAACCTGGAGGGAAAACAACTAATAAGACAGAAATGCAGATGAACTAACAAAACTAAGAAGCACACAACAGGAATAAATAAACCTCAGTAAACTACTAAATCATAAAGAACCAAAAACACCTAACAGCAAGAGTAAACGAAAACAAACACTAAAGTGGCAGAACCTGACACTTTTTTGACCAAATCACCCAACAGGCTTAAATCCTCCTCTTGTTTTTAAGACCTTAGGACATTACCTGCATGGTTAGGGATTTACTTTGACTAGAACAATGACCTAAGAGGGCTGTTTGAGGGGGGTCAACTTTCCCATAGTCATATTCGATAAATACACTTTATGCATCAGTTAAAAATAATTACCTTTAAGCAGGTTTCAAACATACTTTTTATTAAGTCCTCATTTTTGCATTAAAAATGCTTTTTGTTGTCTGATGTAATATTCTAATTTTAAATATTGTGTTTTGATCATAATTAAGGGTAGGGTTAGAAACTGTGTGTAAGTAACCTATATAATGTGCTTCACTTAAAGAATTGAGTTACTGAAATAAATGAGCTTTTCAGTAATCTAATTTCTTGAATATAATTGTATATTGAGAGTTGGTTGAGCTATACAGGTTTCTATTACATAGAATAAATTATACTACACAAACACAAATAACCAGACCACATCAACCAGTCAGTGTAATGGTTTTATTAGAATCTTGCAATATTTCTGCAAACACAAGTATGGCAATATCTGCATTAAGATATACAGTAGTAACTGGTTTCAAAAAATGCTGAAGGAGGTTTGGTGAAGGAGGTTCATTGTATGTTTGCTAAGAAAACTTGTACTGAGTAAAAAGGTATTTTTGGAACTGGAAAAAAGCATTTTAGTATATTTTTTATATATATTTCTATATTTATTATTAAATAATGCACTGCCATGGCTGTGGAGATATGGCTTAGTCTGTCTACACCCGATTCACAACTGGCAATGACATGACTCCATACACACAATGACGCAATAGTGTCAGAAACAGCAGTTAGACTAATCATAAGACAAACAAGTCAAGAAGGAGTGTGAATTTAGAAGAGGACTGTTCAGAAGACAATACAGCTCCCTGGAGGTTTGGGAACGTTTTATAGCTGGCAGTAGGTAATGACTGGTGACCAAAAAATAAACTTTACATTAATCTGCTTCCTATTTAGAACTAGTTTGACAGTTGTGAATATTCCTGTTTACTTTTTGCTGAAAGTTGGATAAGAACGTCAACTCGTACAACGTACAACTCACAGGTCTGTCTCTTGACAGATAATTGCACGTACTCTCATTTGTTAAAGTAAGAGTTGGAAATATTGAATCACTAACAATGCAACTTGAGCACAGACAGATTGATAGGCTCACTTATTTCCAACACTTCCCATGTTCCCAAGTCAATATCATGCTGTCACTTTAATCACCTCACTGTTTGTAGCTCATATTTTGACAGTAAAAAAATAAAGAGATTGGAGATTAGAGAAATTGGAAGTGGGTTTTTGTGGATTTCTCATTAGTCAGTATCTTACCTGCGGGAAGCTTTCTGAGGAACCCCAGTTTGGAAAAACAGAGGTTCCCATTAAAGAGTCGAGGTAACGGTTAGTCAAAGCAGAACCAGACCAGATTGAATTTCTGCTACCTTAAAATAACTCCAATCTTTGTCCTTTAAAAATATTTATGCCCATCGCACTTTTGCCCAAAAGTGTTGTTTACCCAATGTGTAAATAGTTCAAATATTTGTACTGAACCACAACTATGTGGTTTTCACAATCAGGTTCTTGTAATCAGATGAGGAAATCGTTAGTTAGGGGCAATCACTACTTTGATCAAAAAGATAAGGCTTACATATTTCTTTTGTTGTTTTGACACATCGACATGTTTGACAGAAAATATATAGATGAAAATATTCTCTAAATTACTCCACATCAAAGCAATGAAGAGCAATGAAGAATATCAAGAATCAAGAATATCTGGAAATCATGGCACACAGGGACTTGAAAATACAGTTTTATCTCAGCAGTGTGCTGTCGTATAGCTATTTTTATTATTTTTATGCATTGTGATGTCTTTTAATTAGCATAGAAATTAGCATAATTAATTAATAACATTTTTTCATAAAATATTTTACTGTATTTATATGAAGAGATGTTTATTTGCCCATAGGTCGATGCTTGGTTGAAACATTTTTACATGGTTACATGTTTTGCACAGGTTTTGCTAAAGTTTTTTGCAAAACATGTCAGTTAGTAGTGCCTGGTTATGTTAAAATTCCATCCTGTGAAGCATCTGTTACTCAGACAGAAAGAAAATTCTCAAAGGTGAAAAGTTCCTGAACACATTCTGTGCTCATTTGAAATCAAAATGTTCTTTGAAAAAGTTTTTAAATCCACTTTGAGACTGACTTTACTTGACTTTCTTGACACTCTGGTAAGAATGTCTCTGAATTTCTCCCAACAGAGATTATTCAGACTACTTTCTACCGCAGGAAGATACGAACTAGCGATAACTCCACAGAACCTAAAAAACAGAACTTAAAAAAAATCACTGTTATCAATTCAATACTTTCCAATAGTCTAGTTTATTTACAGTGTGAAGATCCAAAAACCAAACATAAGATTTTCAGATTTTGCAGTAATTTTATAACTGGAAAAATTCCTAGAATCCTGTTTTTTATGTTACAGTGACTTAGAGCTTACAACCATATCCTATCATGGGACATATGGATCCAGCCTTGCTTTAGAAGCTCAGAGAGCTTCTGATTATTGTTTCACATTTAGATGCATCAATATTTTCATCTAACATTTGGCAAAAAGGAGGCAAGAAAATAAGGAACGAAGAGTTAAATGTATTTTAAGAAAAGGTTGTAGAAGGTTCAACATCCTGGATTTACCTTTCTTTGGGTTTGTGGCCAAACCTTAATAGTAAATTTTTCTTCAATCCATAATTTGTGATAAAAAAAAAAAAAACAGCACAAGCTATAGTGACGTTAGTGATTTTACGCTAAGTGTGTTCATGTGTTTGTATTCCTAACTTAAAGTTTCAAGAACTTCCTTTTAGATATCCCAGTTTCAACTGTTTGTGAATCTTTGAGTTTAATTATAATAGTGCTCATCAACTTTGTTGCCATGGGTTAGGATATCCATATCCAAAGAGGATCCATTTCTTAATACAGCTTGTTACAAATTCTTTTAAAAAGTGCTTTCGATTTTTTTTATTTGTTTAAGGAAACAATAATGCAAAAATAAAAAAGCAAAAAAAACGAAAAAAAACGTCCTTAATTAGTAGATAATAAATGTACTCTCTCTAACATTCAGGTAGTATGTTCCATAAGTCTCTCGCAATATATGATACATTCATTTCAATGTGTCAACCTGTAAATTCTTCTCTGTCAGCCAACAAACAGAGTGAGTGGGAAACAATTTCTTTCAACTGTTTAACAAGATGGTTAAAGTAGAAAGGTTTCATACGACACTCAACATAAAGACTTGCCTTATTATTTACAATATATACTGTAAAACTGTAAATCAGGTGAGATAAAAAAGGCACAAGTTTCCCTTTTTTTAAATACATGTAAACATCTCATCAAAAAGCATGCAATAACATTTTGTTTTACAAAAAGGATATCATTTTTAGACAAAGTACTTAAATATCGTTTTCCAGCAAAATATAATTCTCTCAAAAATACTTTCCCATTCATTCTATGAACTGTTCGACATTTTTTATTCTTCAAAAAGGACAACAAAATGGGGCAAAATAAAGAGTGAAAGCTCAGGGAGGCTGTAAACTAAATAGGTTTTCTGAAGAGGTCCTGTCTAAAAATTATTGCAGTGGAGAAAACATTGAAATAATATTTCTGTTGAGGACAGAAAATTGGGCCCAGATTCTTACCTAATAATTTCTCCCATATTGTATGGGGAAAAAAACTCTTATAAGGATGACAAAATGTGACACACCCACCTCTGATCTCCCAAGTCGACACTGACAGAAATTAAAATTCACAACCCTATCCATTTTCTGATCTTAATCTCCTTGAAATAATATTTACTACACCTTCAAAGACACCATGGTTCTGGCTTCTGTTCGCCTGAAAACCAATCTCAACTCAAACGAGACCTAAAAGTCTGGTGTAGCAGTTCCAGAGCCGACTTAAGATGAAATGGGGCCAGAAGCATGATTTGACGTAGGGGCCACAATTCTATTTGTTTGACTTGTTCATGTGGTTGGGCAGCTGCCAAAATGCAGCATTCCAGTGAAGGCGGATTGTTAGTTATTCATTGTTTATTAGTTTACAGTTACAGTGTGCATGAAATGTGATTTCCACACAGACACAAGCAGAGGAAATGACTGAACTATGGTGACATTCAATCATCAGTAGCAAAACTATCAAATTCTAAATGTTTTGCTTAGTATGATTACAACCTAATCTAGATCCTACATTTATTTAAAACTGTTTTTTTAATAAATTCAAGTTCCTGAAAAAAATCATTTAATTAGTAGAGATGCACCGATCAGAGTTTTCAGGCCAATATCCAAGCAATCCTGTCACGAGAGGTCATTGAATACTTATATTAGGAGCAATGGAACCACCACAAGGTGTTTGAGAGAGGAGTTGTTTTAAAACAGAGTCTTGCTAATACAGTAAAACATGGATAAAAGGATTAGTAAGTTTGCATCTTCTGTTGATGTTTAGCACAATTAGTGTTGTTAACATCATTAAAACAGCAGCCTCCATATGGATTTCCTAAAATGCAGATCCTTTCAAAGGTGTTCCAACATTTCCAAAATCCAGTATGTTCCATGACAGGCAGAGGCTGAAAGCTCAAAAGCACATTTAAAAGCAATTTGGCTACAATATGATTAGCCTTCCTGTTATCTACTGAAATTTCTCTACTCGTTTAAATTAGAATAAAGCCTTCTTCACATTCTTAGTTTTAAAGTGATCCATTTTAATTTTACCAACATTTTTTTTTTTCTAGAAAAAACATGGAAATGTTTTGGAGTGGCCCAAGCAGAGTCTCAATTTGAATCTGATGGAGACTTCTAAGGAGGGAGCTAAAGATTAGGGTAATGGCAAAGTTGACTTCCAACCTCAAAGACATTGAGCTCATCACCAAAGGAGAAAAAGATAACTTTTAGCAAAATATATACTCCTTTTACATTGTGTATTATCTTTTGAGAGATACCTGTCTAATTTGTTATCAGAGAGAAACATCTAATAAGTGTAAATCTAAATTTGCCAGGTTTTTGAATAAGTCTGGGCTTAACTGTAAGTAGCAGCCAAAATGAACGGCCAAAATGCCTCCAGGAAAAAATTCCATTTCATTTTAAATAGCATCTTGTGCCCTTTGTGCTTCTTCGGACAACAACAAACTGCAGAGTTTGAATTTTCTTCCCACAGTACAAATTTCCACACTGAAGAGTGTTGTAGTTAGCACTACCTAGTAGGGCTTGGGCATAGTGCATTCGTTGACCTGAAAATGATTGGATGTTTCATTTTCTGACCAGCCAGACACAGACCATGGTCGGTCAAGCTGAAAATCAGCTGATGATCGGTGGATCCCTAGTAAGTCAAGCACATTGGGGCAGGGGTAGCTTAGTTTGCTTTGCCTTTGGCCGGCTATGAGAGGTGCTGGTATGTCAGCTCAAGGCTATAATGCATCACACCAGCACCATGCTATGTTGCTAATGCCATATTGTCTAACTTTAGGCTGGGTGACCATGCAGAAATTCTTCCCTCTGTTATCACAGTTGCTTAAAGGAACAAACAATCCCTGTTAGCTGCACTAATGCCTCATTTCACATTGTCCCTTCTCTGTGCAAATCTACATGTAGAAATAGGATATGGCTAAATCTGATGTGTGCATAATAACTCACACTGAAAAAGCAGATAAACTATTCACGTGCTTGCCAAGAGAAAAAGAAACTGCACACAAACTTCATACACACATGTAAATACACACTTACAGGGCACAATAACTGGATGATAATCATGCTTGTTATCTTCTCCTGCGACTCTGTCGCTCTTCAGTAGCATCATCGTAGTTTTCCACAACCACCCAGAAACCACTGGGGTGTGAGACTATTAAATGGTCCAGATGACCGCAGTTAAAGTAATACAACGTGGCCAAAGTATAGGAGGAAAAAAAATCTACATTGGAAAAACTGACCATTTGAGCAGAATAATCTGTTCTTCATCAATTCGTACCTTAAAACATCTTCTGTACATCAGCTGAGGAGAATGGTGTATACGAAGTTAATACCTGTACAAACTTGCCTGTTACTGATGTGTTAGCTGTAAGCAGAATAATGCGCCATGTTGGATACTATAAACTTTACAGAGTATTTGTGTTTAAACTTTGTGTCCATATATATTGTAGTGTATGGGCTGTCTACTTGTTACTGTACATGTTACGTCTCGCCTAGCTTTGTAGAAATGAAGCACCTTAATGTAAAATGACTGGCTTGTCAAAAAACGAACCCTTCTATAAAATGTTTTTTATTGTCTCTGGGAAGAGTAGATAAGTGTTGGAGCACAAAGGGCTGGTTTAGCTTCATCGCGGGTAAAAACAGACATTTGGACAGCTGCTCTGGAGATAACACAAATGCCAGCTATTACTATAGATGCACCTCAGTCAAATCCATTATCAGCCAACTCTTACTGAAATTGTTTCTGTAAATGCATTTTCTTATCCTGCCATATTTTTTATTAAATTTTTTTTTGCAGAAAAGGTAAAGGTCTTGCATCAATATTGTGTTAATTTCACAACACAATGTCTCTAAAATAGTCACGGGGGTTTCATGTGCAAGCTTTCTTCAGCTCTCTTCAGGGATATATTCATTTCAAAACAGCTCAGGCTTTGGACTTTTGCATAATAGTCTTGATTGTTCCACTACAAATATTTTAAACTTAGAAACTAATCAAACTTGGATTGTTAGATTTAACGTGATTATTTAGCTTATGATGATACCTGTATAGCCCTTGGATTATCTTCATAGAGACCTGCTGTAGTGCAGTGCCTCCACATGAAGTCCTTTGCTGCTACACGCAGAGCTAATTTACTAGTATAAGCAGGATATTTCCAAGTGTGATAAATCTTTCAAAGACTGCATAAGCTGGATTTAATATTTGCATTTAAAAAAACAACTTTTCACTGGATTTGTAAAGTAATCTCTTTATAGTGCATGTGGAGTGCGTTTATGGGAAGGCATGTAAGTGTATTAATTTTCCATCTACTCTTGTGTGAATGTATTTTAAGTGACGTATGGCTTTATCTCCACAGAATACTGTTTTCATCTTTGGGGCAGGGTTGTATGGGTGTACAACAGGATGGTTTTGCCACGTTTGTCAGAAGTCCAGTCTTCTTGTGTCGTGCTTGATGTCTCAAACTATTCACAGCTCTGAAATGCTTATGATGACTGCAGGGTCAAATCCTTCTCTTCACCACTCTGCTTGACTGTGATCCGAGGCGAGGACGCTCCCATAGAGGGCGACAGGGTGAAGGGCCCACAGGTCTGGCGTTTCTTGTGTACTTTCCCTTCCCTGAACCTCATTTTCCTCATTCTTTCTCGGTTCTTAATGCCACTTCTGTCCTGGCTTTGTAGCGAGTCACTTCTTGTGGAAGTAGATAGTGTGAGTAAGGCCTGACTCCACCATTGGTATCTGGTCACTGATGATCTCAACCAACATTTCGGGGAACTCCACCTTCAGGGCCTGCGACTCACGAAAGGTGTAGAAGCAGAAGTCCAGCAAGTTCCCAACGAGCTGCACATCATAAACACACAACTTAATGAAAAGAACTCACTTTTTTAAAATTGCCTGCAAAGATTCATTCTACTTAAATTTTTCTCAATCATGTCCTGTTACAACCACAATGTTTGTTGTAATTTTAACACAAAATGAACCACAATGACAAATTGTGAAGAAAATGATGCATACATTTCTAATCTTTAAAAAAAAAAAAAAAGATAAAAAGTTTGGCGTGCATTGGTATTTAGCCACCTCTATTTTAACAGTCCGTAAAACATATGCAGAGCAACTGTTGTCTTTAGGATTTCCCTAACTGGTAAAACTCTGCCTGTGCGTAATTAAACCTCAGCACGAATCCAGCTGTTCTGTGTTATTGAACATTAGTGAACAAACAGCATCATGAGAGCAAAGCACAGAGCAGACTGGTCAGGGAGAACGTTGTGGAGAAGTTTAAATTATGGTTAGGTTATAAAACAAAATCCCTAGTTTTGATGATCTCACAGAGTACTGTTCAATCCGTCATCTGAAAACGGAAAGGGTATGGCACAAATGCAAACCTACCAAGACAGCTGTCAACCAACACTAACAGAACGGGTAGGGAGAGTATTAAATCAGAAAATCAGCCAAACATGCCATGTTAACTCAGGTGAGAGAATATTTTAACAACTATTCGGGCACTCCTTAAATCTGGCCTTCATAGATGAGTGGCAAAAAATAAGCTGCTGTTAAAACAAAGTTCTATTTCGAGTTTATATGAAGCCATGTACTGGACACAACAAACGTGGAAGAAACTGAACTTTCCTATATACATGGTAAACACTATGAGTGGCAGAAAACACTGCACATCACCCACAAAATACTATTCCCACTGTGAAACATGGAGGTAACAGTATCATGCTGTGGGGATGGTTTTCTTCAGCAGGGGCAGGAAAGCTGGTCATACTTGATAGAAACATGGATGGAGCTAGGTCCAGAGCAATGCTGGATGAAAAGAGGCTGCAAAAGACCTGAGACAGGGGCAGAGGTTCACCTTCCAGCAGGACAATGATTCTAAACAATAGTTTTGATCAAAGCAGATACACTGCCGATCAAATGTTTTAGATACACTTTCTCGCTTAAGGGGTCTCTTTATTTTCATGACTATTTAAATTGTAGATTCACACCAAAGGCAACAAAACTATGAATGAACACACATGGAATTATACAGTAAACAAGAAGTGTAAAATAACTCTAAGCATGTAAATATTTCATCAGCACTTTTTTGCTGATGATACTCAGCTTTACTTATCCATGAGCCCAACTAGTTAGATAGACTACAAGCATGTCCTATTTTAGCTTCCCTTCATTGGCTCTTTGTTAAATCCAGAATATAATTTAAAATTCTCCTCCTCACATATAAAGCCCTTAATGATCTAGCTCCATCATACATCAGAGATCTGATTGTTCCATATGCTCCTAACAGAGCACTTCTTTCTCAGACTGCAGGTTTACTGGTGGTTCCTAGAGTCTCTGGAAGTAGAATGGGAGGCAGATCCTTTAGTTATCAGGCTCCTCTCCTGTGGAACCAGCTCCCAGTTTTAGTCCGTGGAGCAGACACCCTGTCTACTTTTAAGGCTAGGCTTAAAAGCTTTTTTATAAAGCTTATAGTTAAGAGTGGCTTAGGTTATCCTGTGCTAGCTCTGTAGTTATTCAAATTCAAATTCAAAAATACTTTATTCATCCCAAAGGGAAATTTAATGTTGTTGTAGCACATTATTATGCTGCTATATGTTTAGACTGCTGGAGGACATAATGACCACTTTCACTCTCTCTGTTACATTCTCATACTACTCTCCAATTTTGCATTATTTGCTGTTATTTCAGCTTTTAACTTTATGTTCTCTCTCTTTTCTCTTCCTAGAAGCTGCACCTGGCCTGATCTGTATCTACCTGTGACACCTTCCTGGAGGGGGCCATTGTCAAAGCTTCTGCTGCCAACAACTTAATGGTCACCTTCTACCAATGATACCCTTGGATCTGTCTTTCAGTGTTTAACCCTATTGTTCTCCTAGACATAGCTACTGACTGAGCTTTTACTGTAACTAATTATATGTGGTCTCTTTCATCCTGTGAACTTGAAAACTGGCTCAGAGTTTATCTGTTTTTTCTTCCTAGATGAAACCACTAAAGGAGCTACATCCATTAACATTTTACTTTTCCTTCAAATGGAAAGTACTGCTGGATCAGTGCTTCTGTGTTCTGCTTCTCTGTTCTTTTTCTGTCTCTGCTCTGTTCTTTCAAACCCCCAGTCGGCCATGGTAGATGGCCGCTCACACTGAGCCTGGTTCTGCTGGAGGTTTCTTCTTGTTAAAAGAGAGTTTTTCCTCTCCACTGTCGTTACATGCATGCTCAGTATGAGGGATTGCTGTAAAGTCAATGCAAGCAACTGTCCACTGTCTCTACATGCTCATCCAGGAGGAGTGAATGCTGCAAGTCACTGACTCGATGCAATCTGCTGGGTTTCCTTTGACAGAAAAATGTTTTAACCAATTTGAATAAGTAACTGAATCTGTCTGCACTGTTCGATAGTTAGGATTATTTGGAATGTATGTACCTGACTTGAAATCTGTATGATTCTATTGAATTGACTTTGTGAAGTGCTTGAGATGACATGTGTTGTGAAATGGAGCTATATAAATAAAACTGAATTAAATTGAATATTTTAGATTCTTCAAAATAGCCACCCTATGCTTAGATTACTGCTTTGCTTTGGTGGCATTCTCTCCATGAGCTTCATGAGGTGGTCACCTGAAATGGTTTTCCAAAGAGTCTTGAAAGAACTTCCCAGAGGTTCTTTGAGAGACGGCCAGAGGTTAATATTTCGGTCATCACTGCAAAGGGCGGCTACTTTAAGGAATCTAAAATATAACATATTTAAAGTTATTTTACAATATACAATATTTCCATATCCGTTCATTTACTGTTTTGATGCCTTTAGTGAGAATCTACGTACAATGTAAATAGTCAGAAACATAAAGAAAACCATTAAATGAGAAAGGCGTCCTAAAACTTTTGACTGTACTGTATATTAGTTTGGGATATTTTGCACAGAATAATGGGGTTCTACAAATTGTTGACTCAGTAGGGTTAAATAAAAATCCTCAAAATATTTTCAGATTATTATTTGTAAAAGAAAAATGCGGAAACCATGCTTGATTCTTCTTCTATTTCTTGTTTTAAATTACATTGTATTGGTCCACACAGAAAATCTCAATAAAACGCAATAAGTTCTGGTTGTAACATGACAAAATGTGGAAAAATTAAAGTGATATGAATAGTTTTGCAGGGCACACACCCTATGTTTCTCCCTTCCTCATGTCAGAGGGATTTAAAAATAGGCACATTTAATTACATTTCTCTGTTCAGGCAGTTTCTTTTATTGCTCTATTCCTCTGACCACTTGAGGGCAGCACATTTTTTTCTCTGCCAAGCTCTGCTTCAGAGAAAGGTCATACTGACAGCACAATCCCCAATTACTTAATCATAAGGCTGAATTAATTCTGGTCAGTTATCTTTATGACTTTCACTGGCTGATCTTTGCCTCCAGGCTTTGGTTTTGCACTTGCTGAACCCAGTGCATAGAAACGTGACTGTCATTTAGCACATTTCCCACAGTGACACCTCTGTGCCCTGATCCAATAAACAGAAAGCTGGTATTGATTCTCTTCTGTTCCGTTTACCAATACAGACTGGTCACTGCCTCTTCCAAAAGAACTCACCCCTCAGGGAGGTAATTATCCTCACTGCAAACCACACAGGGCTATTGAACCACTAACTAAAGCATTAACCAAAATCCACTATGTTGCCATTTTACTCAACTTTTCATCTAAGAGTAAAAACCCAAAGTGGCAGCAGTTCAGAAAGTAGGGGCTTCACATACAAGTTAGGCTTTGAAGGTAAGGCTGTTTTAGTGTAGACAGGGTCAGGGAAACTTACATCATGCATTGCATCCAGCAGCTTGGTGAGCTGGAAGAAGCGCTGCCACGTTTGGCCGGAGTTGTTGGTCGCCTTTCCCACAGAACGCCGGAGCTCCTTGATGTAATTAACCCTCATCTCCTCAAAGGCAGCCTGATTCTTCAGACCGTCTTTCGGAACTGGAAGAGAAACATCTCCTGGACTTAGTAAAACACTTTAATACTCTATCATATTATAAGAAAATCATCCAATAATGGCAACAGGTAAGTGGTGCAGATTTAATCTATTAATCTGCAGATTGTTGTTTGACATGTTGGGCAGGGATTTTTTTTTTTTTTTTTATCAAACAGCAAAACCTTTTAATACCTTGGTCGAGGCCAGGTTTGTTTAACAACAGGGAATTTTTGTTTAAAAAATCAAACATCAGCTATTTTTACTTTTATGGTAAAATAGATATATTATTTTTTTGAATGAATTAATTTAAAACACATATAATTCACAAAGCACATAGCCAAAACTAAATAGGTACATATCCAGAACATATACAAACATACTCAGAACTGAGAGCAATTCATGTCTACAAAATGCAATTAACATTTTATTGCTGTAGCTGGAACCTTTGTTACAGCTACAGCAATAAATTGTTTCCCATCCCAATGGTACATTTCCATGGAAAAGCTGCTTTTCATTTAGTTTTATTAGTTTTTTACATAATTTCAGTATTCAGATTTTATTAAAATGACAGTTCTTTGAGATTGTTTTTAGCTATATGAATCAGTACAACTGTATCAAAAGGAGGAGATAATACTTAAGAAACAACAGGTGACCCTGAGCGAATCAAGGCGAGTGCCCCATAATACAGCGCCCATTAGGCATATCTGAGTTCTCTTTCAGAGATCAGGCTTAACTAACCACATATCATATATTACACAGATTCGCTACAAACAGCGTGATAATTGTTGTGTGTATTTCTTTTAAATTTGATGATTATAGCTTACAACTAATCAAAACCAGTTTTTTATATAAAATTAAAATATAACAAAATCATCAAAAGGGCTTTTTCATATATTATGACCATAATATAAAAGCAGCCACACATATACTCTTAGAAAGTAATGGAAAGTCGAGTGGAAGGAAAAAGTATGGTACAAAGAGCAACAGGGATGACCGCAGCCTTCTGAGGATTGCCCATTCAAGAGTTTGCAGGAGCTTCACAAGGTGTGGAATGCAGCTTGAGTCAGTTCTACCAGAGCCACAACACATGGATGTAACCAGGTCGTGGGCAACAAATGTTGCATTCCTTGTGTTAAACCACTTCTGAACCAGAGACGTCAAAAGGGTCTTACCTGGGCTGAGGGAAAAATGACTGGATTGGTGCTTAGTGGTCCAAAGTCCTCTATTCAGATGAAAGTTTTGCATTTGAATTGAGATTTAAGGTCCTGGAGTCTGGAGGAAAAGAGGAGTGGTACAGAATCCAAGGTGCTCTAGGTCCACTGTGAAGGATCCACAGTCAGTGATGATATAGGGAGCCTGTCATCTGCTTTTGGTCCACTGTGTTTTTTCAAGTCTGAAGTCAGCACAGATATTTTCCAGATAATTTTAGAGCACTTCATTCTTCCCTCTGCTGACAAGGTTTATTGAGATGATGACTTCATTTTCTAGCAGGAGTTGGTACCTGCTCACACTGCCAAAAGTACTAATGGTTGCTTTAATGACCATGGTAACCCTGTGCTTGATTGACCAGCAAACTGGTGTGACCTAAACCCCATTGAGAATCTGTGCAGAAGGATATAAGAGACACTAGACCCAATCAGGCCGCTATTAAAGCAACCTGGGCATCTCAATAGATACACAGGATGATCTCCTCTATAACATGTTGCACTGATCCAGTAATTTATACAAAAGGATTCCCAACAAAGTATTAAGTACATTTATATTTCATTTATGTGTTAGAAATATTTACATCTTCTGACATATCAAATTTGGGTTCATTAGATGAAAAACAGTGATCAAAATTAACAGAAAAAACTATATATAAGTTTCCCTTTTTAATTTGAATTACCAAAACTACATATATTTAATCTGTTTCTCTCATAAAACAGGTTCAAGACAGTTTCACACATTTAGAGTTTGGAGATATTTACTGCATAAAACATCAGCTCCTTATGATACCTTCACTAAGGCTTCAAAATATCACAAAATGAAATCATTCACAGCTGAAAATCTGACTGAAATGTCATCAACATGGAGTAAGCATGATACAGTTTAGAATTGGCTGGCAAGCACTCGTTTAACACGATTTGCAGAAAACGGGCCAAGCCATATGCAGCCACTAGTGTGTTCCTTTACTGACGAGATGTGGAACTGTGTAAAGGGTAATTAGAGGTGCTTGGTGAATTAGGCTTCAACGCCCACAGACAAGCATGTTTTTGGGGCCATTTTCTCAGTGTTGATGATTTAAGCCAGTTTAGCAACTTGCTATTATCACACGCACCATTTCAAGTGGTAATTAGTTCTTGGGCTTAGATTCATGAACAATGAATAGAACTAAAAACTAAGTCATTCATAGAAACGTCTCAGAAAACACATTGACAAATGATGTGAATGTGACTGTTAATCTAAGTAAGGCTCATGTGTGCAGTTCACTTAGTAATCAAACAGCTGCAACCCTGCCACTTTGTTATTAGCTTTAGGCAAATAATCTGTTCACAGTTAATCGGTGTTATCATCTATAGAATAGGATAAATGTAGCCAAACAATGTTTCAACATTTACAGTTTCTGTTTCAAATATAATGAAACTTGTCTGGCAGTTATAGAGAATGCTGGTCACTACATTTAGAAACTGCTCAGGTTTAAAACATCACAAACAAATAAAACCACAGGTAAAAACAAAGGTCTGGTTTAAGAAATAACTCAAAAAGAACAGCTAAACCTTTGGAAATACTTCTCATACTAATGAACTACCATGAATGCTTATAATAGATTACACCAGTAGGGAATTTTAGGGTGAATTTTGACTACAAAGTACAAAAAAGAAAAACACAACCAAAGTGCATTCAAAAAGTATTCACACACTTGCATGTTTTTGTATATTGTGTTAGAGTTCCATCACAAATTTCAGGTTATGTTATTGAGGTTTTTGGTGGTAGACCAACAGAAATATTCGTGAAATGGAAAGAAAATCATTCATGGTTTTCAAAATACTTTACAAATAAAATTCAACAAAGCATGGCACGCATTATATTGAAATATGTGGTGGTTTTATGACAAATGTGCAAATGTTCAAGGGGTCTGAATTTTTTAACAAAGCTCTGTTGCAGTAGAAGAGTATTTGCTCCCTGCAGATTTTGTCTTTTTTTTTTTACATTTACATGTATATGTAAGTGTGAATCAAACAAATGTTAATAATAAGTAAATACAAAAAGTAGCTTTCAATGGATTATTTTATTTATTAGTAGAAAACACAATCCAAACCAACCTTGTACTATGTGAAAATATGCTTGCCCCACACGTTAAATCATGAATTAACTCTGATTAAACACGTGTTTGGTTCAGTTTCATAACCTAGACCTGGTTACTGCTGGACCAGTTAAATCAAGAAATTGCTCATTGCCCAAAAGTGCCCTTTTGGTCAAAATATTTATTTATTTATTTCCATAATCCCTACTGTGACACCTAATGAAAAAATGTTTTAATAATGCTATTTTATATGTTATTTCGTAAGAGAGATGACATGACAACGCCCCCCAGTCACCCCTTTACCTTTAACCTTTAGCCCCTGTGATGCGAGCAGTAACTGCCCCTCGTGCAGTGAGACAGAGTAGCAGAGCCCAGAATACGTCGCTCTCATCCAGATTCCAGGACAGTTGTTGGTCAATAAACCGGTAAGTGAGTGAATTTATAAGAGCAGCGTAACTGTCAGACAACACGACAACTTTGTATCGTTTGTGCCTCATCACCAACGGAGGAGCAGTCTGAGCAGAGAGGGGCTGAAACACAACACACATGCAGGGGGAGAAAGGAGAAAGCTCTGGCTCTCTGTGGGGAGGAAACAGGTGAGGAGAAGCTATGTTCAGTTATGAACTAACTGCTGGCTAAAGACTTTATACGTGTCTAAAAAACTTTCACTCAGCAGTATTACTATAATATTGGTAGAAAAGCTACTTTGAGGAGATGCATTGGTGCTAACTTTTTGAGGGGCCAATGATAACTCAGTTATTCTTCTATAAATCAACAGTTGTTTATACAGGGGTTGGACAATGAAACTGAAACACCTGTCATTTTAGTGTGGGAGGTTTCATGGCTAAATTGGACCAGCCTGGTAGCCAGTCTTCATTGATTGCACATTGCACCAGTAAGAGCAGAGTGTGAAGGTTCAATTAGCAGGGTAAGAGCACAGTTTTGCTCAAAATATTGAAATGCACACAACATTATGGGTGACATACCAGAGTTCAAAAATGGACAAATTGTTGGTGCACGTCTTGCTGGTGCATCTGTGACCAAGACAGCAAGTCTTTGTGATGTATCAAGAGCCACGGTATCCAGGGTAATGTCAGCATACCACCAAGAAGGACAAACCACATCCAACAGGATTAACTGTGGATGCAAGAGGAAGCTGTCTGAAAGGGATGTTTGGGTGCTAACCCGGATCGTATCAAAAAAACATAAAACCACGGCTGCCCAAATCATGGCAGAATTAAATGTGCACCTCAACTCTCCTGTTTCCACCAGATCTGTCCGTCGGGAGCTCCACAGGGTCAATATACACGGCCGGGCTGCTATAGCCAAACCTTTGGTCACTCATGCCAATGCCAAACGTTGGTTTCAATGGTGCAAGGAGCGCAAATCTTGGGCTGTGGACAATGTGAAACATGTATTGTTCTCTGATGAGTCCACCTTTACTGTTTTCCCCACATCCGGGAGAGTTACGGTGTGGAGAAGCCCCAAAGAAGCGTACCACCCAGACTGTTGCATGCCCAGAGTGAAGCATGGGGGTGGATCATTGATGGTTTGGGCTGCCATATTATGGCATTCCCTTGGCCCAATACTTGTGCTAGATGGGCGCGTCACTGCCAAGGACTACCGAACCATTCTTGAGGACCATGTGCATCCAATGGTTCAAACATTGTATCCTGAAGGCGGTGCAGTGCATCAGGATGACAATGCACCAATACACACAGCAAGACTGAAAGATTGTTTTGATGAACATGAAAGTGAAGTTGAACATCTCCCATGGCCTGCACAGTCACCAGATCTAAATATTATTGAGCCACTTTGGGGTGTTTTGGAGGAGCAAGTCAGGAAACGTTTTCCTCCACCAGTATCACGTAGTGACCTAGCCACTATCCTGCAAGAAGAATGGCTTAAAATCCCTCTGACCACTGTGCAGGACTTTTATATGTCATTCCCAAGACGAATTGACGCTGTATTGGCCCGAAAAGGAGGCCCTACACCATACTAATAAATTATTGTGTTCTAAAACCAGGTGTTTCAGTTTCATTGTCCAACCCCTGTAGGTTAGAATGAACTAAATAGCCTGTCACTAACAAACAATTTTGTAGATTATATCACATTTCTGTCAGAATTTCTCCTCAACTAATAATGTGGGTTTTTATGTTTCAATTTAATAAGATATGGTTTTATAAAATGTTATTATTCTTTTTTTATTATTCAAGAAATTTATAATGACTAGTTTCTAGGAACTTGATTAGATCAAAATATTTTTTAGATAATTTATAATGTGAAGAAAGATGTCTGAAACAAACAAGGAAGGAGCTGCTTGAAGCAGTCAAAGGTAGAGTATTGTTAACCGGGTTACAGAACAAAAATACTGAGGTTTTATATAGACAACATAAAGCTGTTTGGTTGTGCACTTATGTTGAATTTCACAAGCAACCAGTATAAGAGTTACTAATGATGTTCAGATGTACTGTAAATAAATGTAGATTAACCCATAGCTAATTTCTTGCCTGCAGAAGGAAAGTTATGGATCAGATGAGATAGAGACAGACATAACAAGGGAGACTGAGCTATAGTCAACACAGGGAAGATGAGACAATAAGGACAAAGAGAGTATAGACAAAGAAAAAAAGAGGGAAAGAAGAACATGTTCATAAAATAGGCCTTGCTTAGAAACTGACCTGGCATGCAGGAGTGTCTCTGCATGTGGCCCAAAATTAGGGCATTTGTATAATTTGATGTCAAATGCATTTTTTCTTAAGAACCCATTCAACAAGGCTATAGTTCTTATTGTGAATAAATCTACATTCTTACAGGTGCCGTCAAATGTTTACTTGTATTTATTATGGACATGAAGGTCATTCATTAGGGCTTTTAATGATTTATTTTAATAAGTGGTGTTCAAAGTTCTAGGATGTCTTGACAGGACCAGGGCCTTTCAACTTCTGGTTTGTGATTAGGATTGCCTTCTGTTGGTGGTTTCTATTTGTCAGTAAAAAGGATTTATTTGACAGCACTCTTGGATTGACCACTTAGAGCAAGAAAAGCCCAAGGACCTCCGTGAAGATCTTAGTAGGAGAATTTTAGATTTACACAACACTGAAAAGCTATCTGGATCCATTTTTAAAAACTGCAGGTTTCAAGTTAATCAGCTACAAAGAATTGTACTTAAATATAAGTTATTTGGATGTGATATTACTTTGCCAAGGTCTATATGAAGATCCAAACTATTCCTCTTAAATTAAAGAACAATGGTTAGGATGTTAAGGAACACTTGTGTCATTCTCCACTCTCCACAAGATAGCCAGTTTTAGATCACTATGGACCGAAGGGGTACCAACCAACAAAAACACCTGCTTAAACAATCACATCTTCAAGCACAACTGAAATTTGCAGCTTCCCACAAGGACGAGCTAAACAGTGTTATGATACATACATGTATGATCATACAGACAGATGATCATACCAGGAAATTCTGCTGTTTGGCCACAATGTCAAGAAGTATTTCTGGAGAAGACAAGTTTCAACCAAGTAACACAGTGTCAACTGTCACCTTTCAGTGTTACTAGTGCATTGCATCTGTGGGTGGAAAATTGAAACTGGAAGACTAAATTCAAATTTGTGAACTTTAAATCAGATCAACAGCGAAGTGGTTGACACTGAAATACAGTTGGGTTTACCCAAACTGGTTTTAAAATTGATACAGCATCTGGAATGCCTCAGACCTCAACACCATAAAAATCTGTGGACTATTTGGCCAGGGGTCCATTTTCTTTTCAACAACTAACATCTAATACAGGATTTTACCAAAATACAGTTTTTAAAAAGCACATTGAAAAATTATTACGTAGCTGGGTAGAGTGAAAACTCGGGTCATCCAATCTCATAGAGGTAAGAAGTAAGACTGTAAATGGCCGAATAACTGTAAACAACAAAGACTAAAAGAAAAGTTCAGAATTTTTACATGATTTGTTGACTTTAGCAAAGACTAGGCTGGACAAAATGGCAACATAGAATCTGAAGCACTTTCATCAGGTGTATAACTAAGGAATACACCTTGCAATGAGGGAGGGTTCCAGTTGCGAGCAGTTCAGCCTTATATTAAAGCCATAATATTTCTTTGATCATCCAGTCATGATGGATGCAGGGATGCTGGGGCCAAAACAAGTGGTGGTGATAATAATGCTGGTATGAATCTATTATATTATTGTTTTGAGCATTTTATTTGATTGATTTTGACAAGCGTTTGCCCTTCGAAAAACAGCATTCTCTGCTGCTGTTTATAGCGGATGAACTGTATTTTATGTGATTTTGAATGATTTTCGATCTTTGTCTGGGTGGTTTGTTTCATATTCAAGGTTAGAAAACAAAAGACAAGTGCATCTCCCTAAAACACATTTAACCAAACATCAGTTGGACTGTATTTATAATCTTCATCATGTGTGTATCAGGAAAAAAAACAATAAATTAAAACTTGGGAATAAAATTCTTGTTTTTAGGGGTTAATGCAAAAAGAACATTTCAAATAAGGCGTTAAAAGCCAGTAATACGATGTTAATGGCAAAGATGACTGAATGTAAACCTTTGACCTCCTGACTCTGTGTGCATCTTAAGCAAAGGAAAAATGTTTGTTTTGTAAACAAAATAGCTCTGCCATGTCTTATGCAGGTAAGAGATAACATCAGTGGTGTTTAGGAGTAAATGTGTGATGACCAATGCTCTGTGGAGTATAGTAAACAGCCTGACCAATTTATCCCATCTGCTATTAGCGTGATTAGTCAAAAACCTAGAATGCAACACACGAACAAACCAAATGAACAAGAGAATATTTTAAATGCAGACCCTCTGTGTTTGTGTGGAGATGAGGAGCTTAACTAGTTTGAACAGGCCACTGCTTTTGTACCAAATCCAAATAGGGTCATAAGACACCGCAGGCTCAGTGAAACCTTAGCCAAGGTCAGAGAGAAATAACAACCCTCGTCTCTTTTCTCTTTATCCCACTTTTCCTCTTTGTGTTTCACTCGTCCACCTTATGTAGCATACAAATGTACTTTTACGAGCCCGCCCAAAGGCACACACACAAACCCTGACTCTGTAGCGCTCCCTCAGCTGACGGGTTTTGACACCTCCTCTGTAAACAATGTCCAACTATTACATCTGAAGAGTGTAAAAGGTAGTTCCTACAATGCCTGTAGTGGAGATCTTTATAAAAAAAGCTAAACCAAACTCCTTCACAGTGCAAACATTTCATCATGTGGACTTTGGACCGTGATAAGAATCCAAGCGCAGGATGATTATTTTCCATCTCTCTATCCCTCGCATTTCACAGTTATATTACGACTAAATTTAAAATACAAACTACAATGAACCAACTGTAAAACACCTCCAATCCCCTGTTTTTATTATGCATTCTTGCTTCTTATATCCCCACCCGCTCTTTGATAACTCTAGTCGGGGTTTCAAGGAAGTGCAGAAAAATAACAGGTCTTGGAGCACTGCCTAGCGCTTGACTGGCCTTTATTAAGTACAGCAGGGCTCTCTGGAAAACCTCCAGAGGACCAGTGAGGGGAGGAGAGGGAGGCCACAGCAACAGAAGGAGCAGTTCTGCCATCCCGCTGCACTCTAAGTCTTTTCTTTCTTCCTCCCAGTTCATGTGCACCTGTTCTCATTTACTAACACTAACTCATCCTCTGAACCTGCGTAATTTTCCTTTCCCTATATTCCAATGTTAATTCCTTAGACTCTGTCTTTTCTGATCTCTCCAAAAACTCAGTACTTGTTGTGCAATTGAAACCTTCTCATTTGAGAGTTTTAAATGGGAAATGCTTTCGCTATTTGTATTTGATACCATAACCTACCATAAAAGGAAAAATATATATTAAAATAAAATATGGCAATACTGAATCCAAGATGCAAAAATGTTCAAACAAGAAATTTAGAGAAGAAAATGAAAATAAAACAAAACTAGAAAAATTTCCATTTCCAGCGAAAATGCAGTGTGAATGCTGTAAGCTGAATTTTTTAGCTGAAAGCTGGCGGAAACACGCTGAAATTGACTGCAGAAAATCTGCTGAAATGTAATAAATTAGAAGAAAACGGAAATGCTAACCTCCTGTTGAAAGCTGGCAGAAAGTGGCTAAGGTTGACAGTACAATATCAGCTGAAATCTGACAAATTAGTAAAATAGCAGAAGCATTAGCAAAGAAAAACTGTCATCTGATCTGTTTTAGCAGGAAGACTATTGGCTCTAAAACAGTGTAAAAGGTGAAGTTACCTCAAAACTACTTGTTGAAACAGTTGTTGAAATGGAAGAACTGACAAAACTTAGCAGGGAGGAGCTGCCCATAGATGAGCTGAAAAAGCATAGACTGAAGCAAAAATATAGCCTAAGAAGTTTAAGTCAGTGCTAAATTACGGAGCCTCTCCGGCGAGGGACCATGTGGGGAAATTTTGTTTTTTTTTTTTTCTTTTGCGTCCCCCCACGCAATACTTTTTTTTTGCGTTTTCGCTCGCAAAAGTTGTTTGAATCAACCTGAGGAAAGCTTGTGCATTTTTTTGGGAACAGCAGCACATTTTGACAAACTGCTCACAAAAAACAAAACAGCACTGATATGGCCCCATGATATGGTTTTTTAATTTTTTTTGTCATATGCAGGTTAACACGTAGTCTCAACAATGCCGATATTAAATGCTTAGGATAATAAAAAACCGTTCAAATCACTATAAAAACAAAAATAGTGGCGTGCAAAAAAAAGTACACATCATGCAGCAGTAAGAGAAGCAATAAAGTGTCCACAGAAAAAATTGTGGTTTTCGTGCAGTATTATTTTGTCCCAGAGTTTAGCAGTTTGACAGCATGTGGATAATAACTTTTGTCTTTAAAGTCCCCCCCCTGATTGAAGATCATTTTTTTAATTTTTAAGGCCAATTTCCAAAAATAAAAACCTCAATTAAATCTCAAAAACGGGTCAAAAAAAGTCACAACAAAGTAAAATTGAGCGAGATAACGCAAAAGACCATTGCGTGAGAACGCAAAAAGTATAGCGTGGGAAAGAACGCAAAAGGTATTGCGTTGGGGACGCAAAAGTATTGCAAAAAATGGGAACGCCAAAAAAGTAATTTGCGAGCGAACAAGCAGTAATAAAAGCTGTTTTTGTTTTTTTTTTTGTTTTTTTTTAAGTAGCTGACATCAAATGGTCGCTGTTTTTTTTGATGCTCCCTTGGGACTTCTGAAGATGGTCTTATCATCATATAAAGTCCCCACAGAGTAAAAAAGGGGGGGTTTCATTCTGGTTTATGTTAGAGATTTGGACCTGTTTGTTTCTGATGGAGCCAATGGATTAGCCCAATCAGCATCGAGTGTCAGTGAAATTCGACCACTGCTGTTTTTTCCTAATGAAGGAACGTCCCCACTTTTGCTTCTCTTACTGGCCGCCCCTTTTTAACATGGAGTAAGCATGCTCCCTGACCTACTCCTAATATCTCGGGCAAACCATAAGGGCTTTTATCGATGTCATTCTTTGACCATTTTTTTATATCAAGAACGGACAGGGGAAATGATAAATGTAATAATCTTTTTTTTGTTGACAAAAAAATAATGAAAGGCACAACAAATAGGTGAAAACGAAAGGAAAAAATGGAGAAAAAAGACAAAAATGCCTGAACATGCTCTCGAACAACTTTTGAATAACTCGGAAACTAAAATAAGGGCTAATTAATTTCATTCATGTACAATAATGAATCTGCAGATTTGCTGAAAACATCATGAAGCTTTTTAAGTTTTCCTTCAAAAATCTGTGTAGGAGTGTGTGACCCTGGTAAAAAAAAGTGGAAAAATCATTTTTTGAACATTTTTTAACCTAAGTGAAGGCAGATTTTTGTTACTCCCCTGAAACAAACCTATCTCACGGGAAAAATGGTAAAGGGTATCAAAAATAATTCCTTTTACTGTGAGTGAGAGGACCCATTTGAGCAAAATGCTGACAAGGCTCATGTCTCTACATACTACCATTTAGGAGATAGGGCCCCAATTCGAAAACGATCCTTTTCACTGAAATTCGCAGTCCTCCCATTTTCTAAGATTTTGTAAAATCGATCCCCCAAATGGTTCAGGAGGTGTGACATGCCTGCGCTCAGGAGGGATTAAAAAGAAAACCGTAAAAACCAAACAACAGCAATTGACCTTTATATTGCTGAAAAGCAAAAAGGCAGAGCTACGTTTTTTTTTTTTGATGCATAAATTACTTCTGTAGAGTGAAATCTGTAAGAACAAGTGCGATTTGTTTTCCGTGAAAATTCAGTCCAAGTTTTTCCAAAACTGAGAAAAGCTAGAGTGTGCACTGTGACAGTTTGGAGAATTCCGTCATTGGATTACATTGTAAAATTGAAAACTCTGTGTGAAACGTTTATGCATAAAACTGTTAAATCACGATTTTTAGAAAAAACCGTAAGAGATATCAAAAAAGCTGATCCTTTTAAGATAGCTTTAATGTCTTGTGACTTGTTTTTTTTTAAAAACTTTGAATGGAGTTTTTTTCGTAAGCTGAAAGTAATGTGGAAGTAGTTTTTTTTTAGCTGTGAAAAAAGAGTGCAAAAACTTTTTTTTGTTTTTGTCAGAATTTTTATATTGCTGAATTTTTTGAGATTTTTTTTTTTCCCTTCAATTTCAATGGAACTAAAAAAATCGGCAAAACAAAAAGCTGAATATTTTAAAAAGTAAAAAACATGAAAATAAATTACTAAAAAAGGTCATTTTCTGGAATGTCCCCCCCCCCTAAATGAGCTGAACAATTTTTAAAAAAAGTAGAATGGCTGAAATAGCACAAAGTATGAAGGAGGAGATAGGTGCCAAAAAGTGTTAGATATATGGAATAATAATAATAATGAAGAGAATAACTCTAATTAAAAGGACATGAATTTCAAATAAAAGTTGTAATAAAATGTACTTAAAGTATTCAAGGTTTTGATATAAAATTGGAATCATGACAATTCAATGTGCTATTATGGAAGATATAACATATAGCCCAATCCTCTTATGTGGATATGTTGCAGCTGGTATCCCTCTTGACTGAAGATGCTTGTCTGTGTGGTAATGAGGCGTCTTTCAACAAGACAATACAGCAGTTCACAACACCTGTCTCTAGGAGAATAATGTCTGTCTTCTTGACCATCCTGCTTCTAAATCCCTTTCAAAATGCTTAGGGATGGTCAGATAGGTTTAGTTCTAGACCGTGGGTGCCTTTCACTAAGCCATCTTCATTTATCAATCTACACCATCTACACACGATTATTGCAGTCCCTGATAAAGATGTGTAAAAGAAATGAAATTGTATTTTTTCCAGCACCCTGAAAATCCCAGAAGATTCAAGTGGATTTCTTCAGTGACAAAAGAGTGTGAACAAATAAATGTTTTTTTTTTACAAAATGAAGACTACAGTAGTTAATGCTGTTAATACCTAAAAAAAAAAAACATTTTGCCAAAGGCTGGACTTAAGAGGATCACTGGAAATGATTTGGTAGAGCACATTTAGTCTCCTCCTATAACATTTCACAAGGTAGGAGTATGCAGGGAGCCCCCCATCAAATGTTGGGCCTATTTCCTCCCCGCCAAACTCTCTACCCAGTGGCTGGTGTCTCTGCCTGCTGGTATATTGGTGGTTCTCGGTGTCTGATGGTTCTCAGTGTCCAGCGACTGTGGGCTCATTGCTGTAGCTCCCTGGGGGGGGACTCTGTGGCTCAGATCTCCTCTTTGTCTGTCTCGGGTCCAATGGGGTAGGTCTGTGGCTCCTCACGCTCGCTATTACATATTTTTGTGGAGAAACCTTATATACACAAGCACGCTCACACTTAAACCCACAGGTGTTTGGATTCAGGTTTTAACAGACACACAGATGTTCTATATTGAGCCGCAGTTACCACTAATTACATCTTCCATTCATTAGTACCGTGCACTTTTCAGTAAAACATACCGGTTTTGTAACATTGCTGTTAATATATATCTTCAGCAGTCTTCAAGGGTGTTATCATGCGTTCTCTTCATCCTTCTTTCTCTCCTCTATTCTTTTCTCCTTCTCTTCCTTTTTTCTTTTTGCCTGACCTCTCTCTCTTTCTTGCTTCTTTTTTTTCCCTTTTTGTTTCCATCTCCATGTCCATTGCAATTGAAATAATCCCAAAGCTGTTTCTAGTAAAGTTTCTTTTATATGTCAAGTGGAGCATTATAGCATCAGCCGTAATGCTCCACTTGTGAAAGTAAATCTGTTGGGCTTTTTCTTGACACTCAGACAACAGTTCTGAGTGCCACTCTGCCAGACAGGACACGTCAAAAATAAAATAAAATAAAATAAAACAAAGAAATATGCAAGGAGAGGGATCTTTGACCAGACCTCTTTGTACAATCTCTCTAGGACATCCAGACTCCTGGGTCCTCTCTCTTTTTTTATACACTCTTGATCAAAATCTTAGGACCAGTTAAACATTTGAATAAATTAGCAAGAAGGTTTTAAGTAGAGCTTCACAATCCTAAAAGAAAAAAGAAAAAAAAATTGAGCAGACAAATTTATTGGCAGCTGTATTTAAATCCAAAATGTTTTTTAAGATGATCAAAATTTAAGAAAACAACCTTTAACCCAAAATCTGCACAAAAATTCAAATTCCATGTCATTTTCCGTCAAGTCAAGTCAAGTCAAGTTTATTTATATAGCACTTTTTTCCAGCACAGGCACTCAAGGCACTGTACATAAGGAAAAACATTACAATGATACAGAAAATCAAACCACAGAGGTAATTTAATAGAATGATGGATTAGAAAATGAAAGGAAAATTGGACTGAAAACGTAACTAATATGTTTTTTTTAGATGGCACAGTCCCCCAAAAAGGCCACCTCTAAACAAATAAGTTTTTAAATCTTGAATTTTTTAAAGCAATTTTAGGGTTTTTTTGGCGCTTTTTACAGTTTTTTTCCCTGGGAGTTTATTCCAGATTATTGGAGCATAAGAAACAAAAGCTGCTTCTCCATGTGTTTTGGTTTCTGGTTATCTGGGTAAAATGCAGAGTAGATTTGAGCCAGAAGACCTGAGAGGTCTGGGTGGTTTTGATACACTGACAACAAGTCTGTAATGTATGTTTTTTTTTTGGTGCTAAGTTTATTCAGTGATTTTTTTTTTAATAGACTAACAGAAGTATTTTTTTTTTTAAAGTCTATTCTCTGAAAAGCTTACAGGAGCCCAGTGTAAGGGGACTTTAGAACTGGGCCCCCGATGTGCTTCCACTTTCTTAGTTTTTTTTCTAACGTGAGGAAAACGCGGCAGCTGTCTGTCCCGACTTATTTTTTTTAGGCAGAGCTTTTGTGAAGACACCGTTGCAGTAATCAATTCTACTAAAGATGAACGCATGAATTAGTTTTTTTCAAGGTCCCTGCTGAGACATAAAATTCTTTTTTAATCCTGGAGATGTTCCTTTAGGTGATAGAAGGCCCGACATGTTTTTACTGTCTTTATGTGCCTCTGAAGGTTTTCAGGTCTGAGTCCATCACTATACCCAGGTTTTTTTCCGAGCCTGACTGGTGGTTTTTTTTTCTAGCTGTATTAACTGAAGCTGTGTGCAAAAGTGTAACTTTTTTAAAACGCTCTTCTTTGGTCCAAAATTTTATTACTTCCATTTTTTTTTTTGATTCAGCTGAAGAAAATTTTTTTTTTGGGCCCATCCCCATGCATTGATTTCTTCTAAGCATTTACCCAGCGCTTTGATGGGTTCACCAAGGTCACCTGGTGACATCGTAACGTATAGCTGTGTGGTTCGTCCCCTGCATAGTTTTTATGATAACTTTTACTTGTTGTTTTTTTATTTTAAAAATCTGAGTTAGGGGGAGCATGTAGATATTGAAATAGAAAAGGGGCCCTAAGATGGACCCTTTTGGGAACACGCCAAAACAAAATGTGGATTTTTTTTTTTGTGGTCTCTGATGTAAAAAGTTTTACCTAAAATGACACAAAAAACGTCCCTGTCCCTTCAAGAAGGATTTAAACCAATTGAGTGCTGTACCAGAAAGGCCGACCCAGTTTTTTTTTTTTTTCCAGGCGCTCTAATAAAATGGAGTGATCCAACAGTGGTCGAATGCTGCACTAAGGTCCAATAATACCAGCACTGTGGTTCCCTTCCACAGTCTGCAATTTATACAACGGATGTCATTTTGAAACACCTTGACAAGAGCAGTCCCCACCCCCCCCTCCCCTGTACTGTGGGGTGAGCAGGAAGCCTGAACTGGAAGACCATCCAAGTGGTTGGTCATTATTAGGAAGTTTTGTTTTCAACTGTTGAAAACTCAGCTTTTCAAATTAATCTTGCCCCTGATGAGGGGAGGTTTTGGATATAGGCCCCTGTTTTTAGCTCTGTAGTAGCAGCTTTTTTGTCCAAGTTTGCTCCTTTTCAATAGAGGTTTGACAATTTGCTGTTTTCAGGGCCTGGGGGAAAACACCTGACAAAAGGGACCTTTTTTATTATTTTTTTTTAGAGTTTAATCAGACGGTTTATGACCGGCCAAAGCTTTCCTTAAGGAAAAGCTTTTGGGTAAAAGATCGAGACAGCAGGAAGAAGAGCTTAGTTTTGGTGTACGATTTTCTTCTAAGTTTTTTTTTTTTTTTTTGTAGCTAATTTGGTGAAAATTTGGGAAAAATTTTTTTGTCAAAATCAGTTCTAGTTGGAAATCAACATTGGTACTGGAGTTGATGTGGATGTGCTGACTGGCCCCCCCCTTACTGATCTTTTTTTTTTGGGTTTTTTTCCAATGAAGAAGTTAGCAATTTCATTGCAGGACCCCTGGTTAAGAGTGGAGTTTTTTTTTTTTGTTTTTTTTTTTTCCAGATGCTACAGTTACCGGACGTTTTTTTTGTTTAACCTGTTCACCCGGTGGTAAAATATGCACGAGCATTATTAATGTTTTGTTTGCTGATGATCCTTAGAAAAGAAAAAAAATCCCCCCTTTGCATTTTTCAGTTGTAGGTTTTTTAATATCTGGGGTATAGTGTCCCCCTCTTTTTATAGATATCCTAGTGAACCTGGAGTCCCAGTCTTTTTTTTGCCAAAACCCCCCGGAACCTGCGTTCACTTTTCGAACACTCCTTTTTTTTTTTTCACTTCTGACTGGGGGGCACTTCTCCACGGAGACAATTGGTCCTTTTTCTTCCCAGAAACCACTTTCACTTTATTTTGGAGCAATTGAATCAATGATGTCCCCCCGAGATTTTAGAATGAAATTTTTCTACCAGCTCCATCTACAGTGTTAACAGGGCAATTGGGAAGGTAGAAGAGTAAATCTGGTTTTTAAAGATTTTCAGCAGCGCCCCGTCCTTAAAGATGCGTTTTTCTTATCATGTCCTTTGGCAAAACTGAGTCATTGCAGATGATGCTTTCAAAAATAACAGAAAAAGTGGGGTCAGATAGGGGCAACATCAGTTTTTACAGACACCTTGGAAATGTTTTTAGACCCTTTAGTGATGATCAAGTCCAAAATATGTCCCTGTTTTTGTTTGTTTGCTGGTTTTAACATGTTTTGAGTTCAAACCAAAATTTGTCACATAGATCTATTGCACTTCTGTCTTCAGGGGATTGTCCATGTGAATGTTGATGTCTCCCACAATAATTAAACAGTCATAATCCACACATATCACAGATAAAAAGCGCATCAAAGTCAATAAAAAAAGTTTGTTTTGGACTTAGGAGGCCTGTAAAAATTCAAGAACAAGGTTTTCGAACCGGGCTCTTTACCTGAAGAGCCAAATATTCAAAAGAAGTCAAATTTGCTCAAAATATTTTTTTTTTACACTCTAATAAATCTTCAAACAAAGTGGCCCCACCCCTCCCCCCTTTTCTTTGCTGTCTGCTCTCACAAAAAAAAATTGTAGTTCGGAGTTGTCGACTCTATCAGAATGGGAAGCTTCATTAAAATTCATGTAACCATATTTCTTTTTAAAAACATAATATCAAGATCGTGGTCAGTAATGAAATCATTGATTAAAAAATGATTTTCCTGACAGAGATCTAATGTTCAATAAAGCCTTTTTTTTTTTATATGACTTTTTTTTTTGCTGATTTTTAACTTTGTGTCTGGTTGTACCTGACCTTTTATGGCTTTTTTTGATTGTTTTTTTTACTGTCTCTTATCCTTTTGGCTTTGTTCCTTTCTGTCACGTATAAGCACAGAGATTTTTAAAAAACTATCTTCTTTTGGGGGCCCCCCCCAATTTTTTTTCCCGGACATCCCCTTTTTTTTCTGATAGAGTTACCACGGGGGGGCCCAGACTGTATCACAGAGAAGTGATTTTGAAGGTCCTGATTAGGAGGAGATAGATTAGGGGGGTGGTGGGGCTCTGCAGCATTTGAAGATGTTGGTTTATTAGCAGGGCCTCGGCCCAAAAAGGGGGGGGTTGAATAGAGAAGATGTCAGAGCCATTTGGGGTCCCGATTTTAAGACACCCTTTTCCCATGTAATCAGAATCCAGTAAAGCAAAAAACGCAGGCTCAGTGGAGAGATGGGAGAGTTTTGCGGCCCCCGGGGTGGGGGGTCTGGGGTGAGGGGGGTTTTTCCCGGGGGGTGTCATACTGGGTATGGGTTTTTTGGGGGGGGGGGGTAAAAAACGGGGGGGTCCACCTCTGCTGGGGGATTTTAAAGGGGGAGACCTTTTTTGTGATGACCTCTCTTTCTCAGCCAACTGGCCCCGGGTTTTGTGTCTGCTGGAGCTGTTGGAGGCAGCGTTATCTTTTTGTTGTTGATACTCCATGTTCTCTGCTGACGGTCGAAGCTGCTGGCGGATTATTTACTGAATAGAAGAGTTAGATGTGAGACGTCTGGCTCCTGGCTTGTTAAAACAAAACCATCTTGCTTGAAGAGTTGTCTTTTTTTTCCCCAAAAAATATTAAAGTTGTCGATGAAGTTCGATGAAGTGTGGTAGCACATTTTTTTTCAACCCCTTTTTAATCATCAGAAGCCCCTCAAAAAAAATCTAATCTTCACAGAAAATCAGTGCAAAGGGTCCCTGAGAAACACCTTGATATTGAGACCTCCAAAAATATTCAGAAGAACAGTGAAAATCCCCCCTTCCATCCTTCTGATTTTTTCTAGCCACGTCATCCATGGCTCCCACAGTGTATAAAAAAGTCTTCTAGAGACGGCGCTTTTCTGTGTTTTTGCCAGAATATTCTCTGAGATATCGGACACCAGTTACTGGTAAAAATCATAACTTCTGTGTTTTTCTTGTTGCAGAAGTTTTTTTTTAAATCCCATCCACAGCTGTGTTTTCCCACTATTGGGTTTTCTTGTTTTCCGGGGGGGGGCTTTTTTTTTTTTTCCTCTGGCAGCTTAGGAGAAGACTGTTTAGAATAAGGGTTGTTTTTTCAAAACCTTTTATTGTTCTCAGAAGATGGATCATTTTCCCCGGGGTTTTTTTCATTCTGTATGGGGGACAATCTGTTTTTGGAGGGGAATTCCATTATTTCCAGCTGTCTCACTCCTATCAGTTTTTTTGTGACAGCAGCTCGTTGTCGAAAACTTCTTTTTTTTTTTTTCCAGGGGAACAGGGCATTTCTCTGTTTCTGGCCATTCTAATTTATTTAATTGCGAAGATTTTTTTCCGTGAGTCTTCCCCTTGTTTTTTTGGGGCATGCGCCTAAAACATGCCAGGGGGGTCTGCCGGTATGTTTATTCTCAGTGTTCTGATTGCCGGCTGAGTCGTTCAGCTGGCTATCACTGTTTGGGATCACAGGCAGAGTTGAATCATCGCTGTACCCCATATTTACCTCCACATTCACTTCTAGTCGATGGATTTTCATCTCCAAAACAGCCAATTTCTGTAAAAGTTTGTCGAAGTCCTCTGTGGTGAAGGGAGGCATTTTGTGCTGATTAGCTGGCGTCAACTTGTCCTTCTTTCGAGTTCGATTATAAAAACATCAAAATCCTTTAAAAAAATAAAAATAAAATAAATGTCAAATACTGACACTGTTAAAACCTCCTGATGGCAAAGGCAAGAACGCTCACTGTCTTTGAACATGGTAGGATTGTTGAGCTGCATAAAGCAAGGCTTCTCACAATGTGCCATCGCTGCTGAAGTTGTATGCAGTAAGACAGTCATTTAGAAGTTCGTCAAAGATCCTGAGGCTTATGGAACAAAAAAGTCTAGAGGTAGAACCAAAGAAATTTAACCGGTGCTGAGCCGCAGGATTCGATTGGCTGTCCATCAAGGCATGAAACTGTCCCTGACCCAAATTAAGGTCATTACTGGTGCTGACTGCAGCCCAGTAACCACCAGACTGCATCTGTGGGAAGAGCTTCAAAAACAAAAAACGTCTTTAAAGGCAACGTCTCTTTCAACGTCACAAAATTGCCCGTTTAGACTTTGCACGGGAGCACCGAACATGGTACACTGAAAGGCGGAAGGTTTTGTACTCCGACGAGAAAAGCTCCTTCTTTAACTTTGACGGTCCTGACATTTTCCACCGTTACTGGCATGACAAGGAGATCCCACCTGAGATCTTTTCTACACAGCACAGTAGGGGTAAGGGATACGCCATCATGATTTGAGGAGCTAAAGGTTTTTAAGTAAATTCAACTTTTATTCTGCTTTTCAAAAAATACACACTTTTGCGACTATAATGGTCCATGGTCCTGAACCATTAACACACGAATGCCACTAAGCAGAAGACCAGGATCCAACAAAAGTTATAAAAACAAAATCACCAAATGCATTAGAAAGATGTGCAGTCTGCCATATAGAATACTTCAGGAGCACTAATGGTCACTTCCAAATTTACAGTCTCTTGTATTTGTTAAATTAATTTTAACAAAGAGCTCCTGTGTAAATAGTTCATGACATGCAGCAGACTGTCATCAGATCTGCTTGTTTGCAGAGTCACACCTATGTCCACTCCTCATAGTTGCTTTAGTCATTTAAAATGAGATAGCAGAGAGTGCTTGTATACCAGTGTCGTGTTGAAGGATCCTTGAAATGGTCACAATTATCTTTATTTTTTTTCTGGTTTGTAGTCTAACACACTTGCATAAAGGGCTGTAGTTTATGGTCACCACTGGTGCTACTTTTTACATACCTTAGCATAAATGGTGACATCTGCGATCACAAATTAAAGTAAGAAAATAGCACAAACTAGCACAAAGACTTTATAATATAACGTTTCTTGTATAAGCAAGAGTAAGTAATTGTTTTTATTTTATTTACAAATTGTATCACTATGCAACCAAATAACTTGAATTTGTGTATTTTATTGGGATTTTATGTGATAGACCAAAACAAAGTAATGCATACATTTCAAGGAAGGAAATTTGTTTTATAAATGAAAATCTTGAAAGTGTGGCATGCATTTATATTCAGGCCCTTTTTCTCCACACCCCTGAATAAACTCCACTACAACCAAATGTTCTCTACTTAATACAGAACATTATTAAACAGTCATGAAGATCAAGGAACACACCAGATACGTCCAGGATAAAGTTGTGGGGAAGCAGATTTACATTATAAAACAATATAGTACATTTCTAGCATCTCTTAAAGCACTGTTTAACCCATGTAAAAATAGAAAGGCTGTGGCAGAACCACAAACCTACCAAGACACAGCAATCCACCTGAGATGACAGGACAAGCAAGGAGAGCATTATTTAGAGAAGCAGCCAAGAGGCCTAGGGTAACTGCGGAGGAGCTAAAGAGATTCAACTCAGGTGGGAGAATCTGTTCAAAGGAAAACTAATGGGTGAGTCCCTGAAGCTTCGCACAGGCCATATAGAAGACACAACAAACATGCCGAATAATGTTCTCAAGTCAGAAGACATCAAATGAAGACCAAACCTTTGGCATAAATACCAAACTCTATGTGAGGGGGAACGCAGTGAACAGCACCCTGAACATACCATTTATGTGGTGAAACATGGTGAAGGTAGCATCATTATGTGGCAATGCTTTTCTTCAGCAGGAACAGGGGAGCAGATCAGAGTTCTTGGAAAGAGGCAGCAAAACAGGACAACCCCAAAAAACTTATTTGAGCCTGGAAAAGACTTGACTGCAACCAATTGTTTTTAGACCAAAGGATATTCTTGTGTTAAAATGGCTAAAAGTCCAGACCCAATTCAAGTTAAGAATCTCTGGTAAGACCTGAAAATTACTGTTCATTGACACTATCCATCCAGTCTGACTGAGCTTGTGCTAATGGCCAAACTTTAATCTGAAGGTGTGCAGATGTAGTGGAGGCATACACTAAATGAACTGAGCACAAAGTGGTTCAAATGCACCCCACACATTTAGTTTGTAAAACAGTTGGAAAACTATATAAAACTTTGCTTTTACTGCAGTTATGTACTACTTTTTGTCTGCCGATCACATAAAATCCCAGTTTTATATCTTTGTATAACACTTACTTTTTTACTGCTCGTAAGATAACAAAAAAAGGTAAAAAAAAAAAAAATCAGGGTGTATACATACTTTCTCAAGGCACAGTAAGTAAAACCCATGTTCAAAAAACTGCATGCTCCAGTGTTTCAGTTTGACTTTAACCAGTAGAGGTACTTTCTCCTAGATGAGAGAGTAAAAGATGATGTTAAAGACACATTTATCTGTTATGTTTAAAATGACGGCAGCAGTAAAAAAAAAAGAGCGGTTCAAATACGACTTCAGAGCTTGTGGGTGCACTTTGGCAAGATGTGGCGTCACTTTCTTTCGTGATAAGGTTGAATGAAATCAAATAAACAGGAGCAGAAAACCTTTCAGTCACAGAGTAGCAAAATGTCACTATTTACTTTGCATATACCCATGTTGCTCTGTGCAACATCATGTCTGTTTTCACAGTTCAGACCTTTGTTAACGGATTACTACGAAAGAGATTAAAGTGTGACCTAGCAGAGTTTATAATAGCATGATAGTGGGTGCAAGGAGAGCTGCTCCTGCCAACACTGTTGCAAAGGTGTTTGCTGGAGCAGAACACCAAACACCTTATCAGTACACTTCCTATGTGAAAGCAGCCTTTTGGTGGAGCAAGGTGGGTGTTTTCAACACAAAATTCTACATTATAAATGCTCTAATTTTATTCATACAAGTGAGAAGAAATGTAAGAATTACTTATAAATTGCATATGCTGACATTTGCAAACATGATTCTGCTAAAATTTTTTAAACTGTTTCATATCAAACATTGTATTTTTTTGTTTTTTCTATCTTGTTAAAGTGGAATGCACTTACTACATATCCCATAGAGCTGAGATTCACAACGTTTTTCTAAAAGCATTCCTTTTTCCACCCACAGTGCCTTGCAAATGTATTCATACTACTTGAACGTACTCTTAGCTGCACTTTACTGCAGACCTCCTGTTGAGCACACGTTCGCTAGCTCATACGTACACTAGATTGCCAGAAATTTTCACTGACCAATCCAAATCATTTAATTCAGGTGTTCCAATCCCTTCCATGACCACGGTGTGTTCAATCCTGCACCTAGGTAGGCATGCAGACTGCTTCTACAAACATTTCTAAAAGAACGGGTCGATAACAGCAGCTCAGTGAATTCCAGCATGGTACCGTGACAGGATGCCACCTGTGCAATAAGTTCAGTTGAGAAATTTCCTGGTTACAAAATATATCGAAGTCAACTGTACATGGTATTATAACACAGGCAAAGCAATTGGGAACAAAAGCAACTCAGTCGCAAAGTGCTAGGCCACATAAACTCACAGAGCAGGGTCAGCAGATGCAAAGAGGCAGCGTAGGCAGAGGTCACCAACTTTCTGCAGTCAATACAGACCTCCAAGCTTCATATGGTCTTCAGATAAGCTCAAGAACAGTGTATGGAGAGCTTCATGGAATGGGTTCCATTGCAGAGCAGCTGTATCCACGTCTTACATTACCAAGTTCAATGCAAAGCGTCAGACGTAATGATGTAAAACAGTGGAGACGTGTTCTCTGGAGTGATGAATTATGCCTCTCTATCTCGCAATCCAATGGAGGAGTCAGGGTGTGGCATTTGCCAGGATAACCGCACTCGCCTGACTGCACTGTGTAAAGTGTAAAGGTTGGTGCAGAGGGAATTATGGTATGGGACTGTTTTTCAGTAGAGGGGAACTTGACTCACCTACACAGAGTCCTGACCTCAACCTGATTGAACACTTTTGAGATGAATTAGAACCAAGACCATGAGTCAGACCTTCTCCAACATCAGTGTCTGATTTCACAAATACTCTTCTGGAGGAATGGTCAAAATGACCATAAACACACTCCTAACCCTCTTAGAAAGCCTTCCCAGACAAGCTAAAGATGTTATAAATGGAAAAGGTTGGCCAACAGTATATTAAACTCTATGGGATGTCAGTCAAGTTCACGTGTATGAAGGCAGACGAGCAAATTCTTTTGGCATACAAGTAACGGGGGAATTCATGCATGCTCAGAGATGGCCATCTCACGATCATTTCTTTATCAGTAAAACTGTCCACTTATTTTATAAAAAAAAAAAACTAAGAGCCGCCTTGATCTTACATTCATTTGTCTAAAGATCAAATATAGAAGCTGTTACAGGCTTCCTTCCCAATAACAACAAAATGACTTCTCTGAAGAGCATGCAGTACTGAACCAAAGCCGAGGTTCCGTATTTCCTCAGTGCTCCGCTGCTTTTAAAAGGCAGGCCCTGTTAACCCAAGTAAAATATCACTTAATTTTCTAAATCACTTCATCCTTTCCATTGTTGCCACATGCTTGCTCAGCAGGGGTGAAAAGAGCAATAAAATATTTTAATGAAGTAAAAGTACTACTAGTAATACTGTAACTAGGGTAAAATTTGTCAGGTATGAGTAGAAGTAACTATGGAAAAATCTTCTCAAGTCAAAGAAAAAAGTAACTAATTTAAAATGTACTTTTAAGAAAAGTTAATAGTGTGGTGATGGGGGTCTCTGCTGTGTGCAATACATATGAGGAATATTGATCTTAAACTGTACTTAAAGACCAAAGCTTTACCAACTATATTTTGTACCAACTTGTCCAGTAACAAAACATCCATTTATCAATTTTCCCTGTACTATATTACCTGCACGAGGTAAAGAACAAAAGATTGTCTGAATAGCACCTTCCACTGATTAAAAACCTGATAAAGGAAAGATCAGATACTGCTGCTGAAACGCAAACACATTTTAGAAATCTTAATGGGTGCTCGATGTTCAGATGGATCTGTCTTTGTGCCTGAATCATGCAGGTTTCTGCTGTAACCTGGGGGAGACCTTTGACCTGTCTAACATTGATTATACACTGTTCAGTAAGTATACCTCCTACAGCCACAGTTCAAAACGGGAGATAAAACAAGCTGCAGCATATTTTTATATATATTTAAACAGACAGTGCTTCTGGTGGGATGCAATTTTTCAACATAGTGTAATGTTCAAAAACAAAAATGATGGATGGATGGATGGATGGATGGATGGAGAAACTGAGTGATATCCCCTCCACCTAAACACTAACCTGTTACAAACAAAGGTTGTTAGATATGATGTTCAACCGGTTTAGATTTTTCCATCAAAACCTTTTATGGAAATCTTTCCAACCTTCTGATGCCCTGTCACAATTTTTAAGAAACGCATCACTCAGGATTTTTTAAGAGTCACCATGTTTTTTTTACTTGCAGCTTTTTATTTGTTGCTTTTACAAAAATCAAAAGAATCTATTACATTTGAGATGAATTATTTTGCAAACATCTTTCCCTTATCTTTCCCTTTTCCCTTTTTCTTATTTATAGTTTTGCATAAAGTGAGAACAAAACCAATGTGTCGTGAGGCTTGCTGCCTACCTGTGCTGAGAAGAAGAAGCACCTTCATTGAGAGGAACTCGTCATAGGTTAGCTGCAATCGAACAAACTCCTGGCTTACTTGCCTCATGCCCAGACACAAGTCATACATTGCCGACTGCCGCATGCGCTCCCTGTAAAAGGAAACACGGGAAATTAAACATTTCTCTGGATTAAAATATTTTTTTTTAACTTGGTTGTTTTGAGCTACAGTTAGTACCCACTCTTTATTTTCTCTTAATTCTTTTCTATACGCTTTGCAAATATCTGTTTTTCCCGTTGCATTTCAATCAAACTAGTGGAGTCCAGTAAAAGTGTATATCCACAAAGTATAGAGGAGGATCCTGCTTGTCTGGACTGAGAGCAGAATACCAAATCCCTCCAGATTGCACAGAGCTTTGTATAGTATCACGGCACAGATGCACCTCTTTTTCCAAAGCTGTGGCTACAGAAGACCTTATTACTATCCCTGGTCACCATAGAAACACTTTTAAAGAGGAAATGTATGATTGTTAACAGCAGTTACACACACAATCATACTTTTTTATCAACTTACATTCATGTTTTCTAAGTTATGTATTAAAATGCATCATGCAGAGTACCTAAGTGTGCATGTTTGTTATACAAATACTTCCCTCCTCTCCTTCTCTTCGCAGATAGTAAAATAATCTTGGTAACACAGAGTCAAAAGCAGGAAAGAAACAGTGGAGGGGATGAGGCACAAGCCAATGGGAAACACGCTGTGCAGATACCAAGGATTTTCTGGTGCTGCTATAAATCGCCACCACATCAGCGGAAAAGGGGCTACAGTCAAGCCATATGCCATGACTTAAAAAAGGTTGGAGTTTTACCCACAATACAGTTCTGCAGTGAAGGTGGAGGACCTGATTCTGAAAACAGCTAGATGAAATATTTTAGCTGGACAAAAAAGCAACTGATTGGAAACAAGTACATCATGTTGACATTAAGGCATTAAATGCTTTGGAGAATTTAATGTAACAAAAAGCCAATAAACTGTGACAGAAATGAGCTGCTTCCCTGCTGAGTGGGACAACTTTGTGGTAAGGTTTGTCAAAGACTCACACATTTTCCTCCCTACCTCACTTTTTTCTTCTCTCTTTCTTTTCCTAAAAATCCATTTTGCTGAATCACTGCCCAAAAATAAGCTGCTGGTTTTCAGGACTGAAAAAAATCAACAATCATAACCTTTTCTTTGTGTCTGTGAGTCTCCCCTCCTCTGTCTTCCTCTCTTAAATATTCAGCTCTCTCTGTTACTAAAGTAAAAAATCTATTATTGAATGCTAAAATATTAACTATATAACTATAATTGACTATTAGCATTAGTTAAATCTGCTGTAATAAAAATGAGTAAATGTTTGTGCAGTTATGCCAAGAATCTATGAGTAGAGTCCAAGCCCCTGAGTGGGTGTGTAGTGTATCTGTTTGACTGACAGCTGAACAGTAAAATAATGTAAATAACATTCCAGTTTAATGATTTGTTAAAGCAAAACAGAAATATGTTTACATTTTCATACTCTGAAGAGTTATAAATGCAGATTTGTATGAGGCATGCTGCACTGTAAGCCAGCTGAACTCTGAACAACACTGAGTCATTTTAAGAGTTTTTTATTTAATTTCTATTTTTCTCATTTTCTGGACAAACCTGCAAAATTATCAAATTTAAAAAAAAATTTTGCACCCAAATAAAATTTCTTTGAACAGTCAAAGATTTGAACAGTTGATACCAGAAATGTGAATGTGCTCGTTCAAGTTGTTCGAGCTGATCAATAAGACCAGACAGGGGTCTCCCATTGTTCGCTCATTTAAAGAAGAATCCCCGATGCTTGTCTGTAAAACTATACTGAAGCTGCTATATGACCACAGTTTTCTTTATGTTTTATATTATGAGGTTAACTCTTTCTTTCAAACACATATATGAACTGAATAAAAGTAAAAAGAAAAATGTGTGAGAGAGTTTAATGGAAACCAGACACATAACAGAACAGATAAAGCAGTCTTCTTCTGAGTTTAATGTGAAAGGATCATCTGATTTTTTAGTACTCATGCTATATCAAATATAGATTTAAGTCTAACAATTAAATGAATCGTCTGTTTAAGGAGTTGCCTTATAACCCAGAGCCAATAAGTTTTAAAGTTTCTGAAAGACAAATGGACATTGTTCTCCTACCAGCAGACTAAGTAAGCTTAGCCATTACGGACTCACTTAGGCCAAAGTGAATTAAATCTGTCTGTGACCTGAAAAACAGACCCCTGCTCATTAATAACGAAGCACCAATGTCGAAGAATTCATAAGAAAAAGGCAGTGCAATCCAGCTCAGTCAAACCAGAACCATGTGACCCATCAGCATCCAGTCTACATGTCCTCCACCATTTAAAAATGAATATCAAGCTTTTTCGTAAATGGGACTTAGTGACCATAAAAAATTTCTTCAGGACTGTAATCTATGCTCTGTGACAAATTTAATAATGCTATTATTAATTTCCAAAAGTAAACTACCATCCATTTACAATGTTGTTCATAAACCCTTTTTCTTGTTTCTATTCTCTCTGAAAATCCTCAAGAATTTTTTTTTTTTACTTTGGCCACTCCCTTCCCTCGCAGCTGCTCATCTGGTGCTACAACTTTAGGTCAGGAGAGGAACCTTTGTGCCTGTCCTAAGTAAAAAAGACAAAAATGTTGCTTGAAGGTATTTTGCCATTGTATCAAGGTTCAAGTATTTTTCATAGTATTATTTTCTAGTTTGAAATTTGAAAAAGATTCTACTTTGGAAAAATCTTGTAATTGATACAAATTTTCTCAAGTTAAGAACTGATTTAAATTCTGTTTCAGAGTGTATCCTCTGTGAAAGAGTCATCAGTTATGACTGTAGAACCCAAAGCTGTATCCCTTAATGGATTTGCCCTGAGCGTGTAAACATCAACATCTGCATTTATGAAATTAATTTAGTTTGTTACAATTACACTATTTCATAGGGATGGAGTGACTTGACACACGTAATAAAGTGCAACCACAGCAACAGAATGTCTTGCTAAAAATCACAGCTTTTTATTTTTACAGCTGCTATTAAATTTTGTTTTTTAAATATTACTCTATGGGATCTGCTTTTGCTTTTTTTATTTGCATTCTGGGCTCTGGTATTGCAGGTAGCAGTTACACGGCTGCCCAGATCACTGAAGCAGCTACAGTCCTGCAGTTGGGGACGGATCCTCTCAGTGTCAATGGACGTAATTTAAATGAAAAGGGTTTTAAATACTACAATGGAAACTAAACTGACAGACAGTAAAATAAAAGGTTCGGAGAAGTTAAATTCCAAGGGGGGTGTCAGGTTGCTTGGTCAAACGAAACTAAGAAAAACAATTTCAGGCATTAAAAATATAAAAAAAATTAACAATTGTTAACAGAGTTAACAATTAACTCTGGTACCAGAATCAAAATAATGTCCTCATTAGATAAGAAAAATGCAGCTTAGACCTGAAATAGAATTTGATTCAATGAATCAAGATATGGCAAGAAACTATGTCCTTACATGACAGGCTGCTAGTTACATAGTGCATACAATCCAATTTAAAACTGGTTCTTAACCTTTATACTAAACACAACACTACTTTATCTAATGGGTTTAGGATTTCATTAATGCCAGCATTATTTGTAGGGTGATCCATTTGAGTTAAGTGGCATAACCAAGAAAAAAAACACTTCTCTGAAAATGGTCAGATACTGGACAGAAAATGAGTGAAAATGCTGCTACAGTCCAAATACAAACTTGCTTAGGCGAAACATTGCTTAGGACCACATTAAAACGTAGCCGGAAAGTCTGTTAAATCTTCTGACAGAATGCTACAAAGTTCTTAATGAAGAGCTTTGTGGTTCACTTGGCCACTTGGTGATTAACACTTATGGTCCACTTGGTAATTAACTGAATAACAAGGAACCAGGGGAGCTCCTGTGTGGAAACCAACTGCTGTAAAAGTTTACACAGTGATCTAACGCACATAGTTTGTAATTGTGGTTCACAGCAATGTTTGTTCTGCCACTTTTTTATCTATCTGGGACAAACTGACCCATTGACATTGACTTACACAAGCTATTAGATAGAGCTTTTAAACATGACCCATTCTGACCCTCCTTTTCAGCAGAACGCTGCCTACCAGGGTTACTATTCTGCACTTTGATCCATTCCATAACATTTAAATGATCACCAGCCTAATGCTGCAACTCCAACCAGATTAAAGGCTCGCTAACAGCAGCTTTCCTTTCCACTTGCCCTCCTCTTCACACAAATGAACACACATCAGGGGGGTTGTTGTTGCAAGGCTTTGATCATATTCACCTGTAAATATTTAACCATCAACCAGAACAAAGGTTTTTCTTTTCATCTTTTTTGGTGAAGTCATTTTGTTATTTCTGTTTTTATAGTGCATTGCACTGCCAAATAACTCATGTTATTCTGAACAGTTTTCATCAATCTTTAAGGGTTGCTTAGCATAGCGCTGGAGGAATATGTTATTTAGATCTTGACCACTGATAAAGTAAAGAGACTTGACCTTTTCTGCTGAAATGTACATCCATCACTTTTAAGTACACTCACCGGGCCACTTTATTAGGTACACCTGTCCAACTGCTCTTTAACACAAATTTCTAATCAGCCAATCACATGGCAGCAACTCAATGCATTTAGGCATGTAGACATGGTCAAGATGATCTGCTGCAATTCAAACCGAGCATCAGAATGGGGAAGAAAGGTGACTTAAGGGGCTTTGAACGTGGCATGGTTGTTGGTGCCAGACGGGCTGGTCTGAGTATTTCAGAAACTGCTGATCTACTGGGATTTTCACGCACTACCATCTCTGAGTTTACAGAGAATGGTCCGAAAAAGAGAAAATATCCAGAGAGCTGCAGTTCTTTGGGAGCAAATGCCTTATTGATGCCAGAGGTCAGAGGAGAATGGCCAGACTGGTTCGAGCTGACAGAAAGGCAAAAGTAACTCAAATAACCACTCGTTACAACCAAGGCATGTAGAAGAGCATCTCTGAATGCAAAACACGTCGAACCTTGAGGCGGATGGGCTACAGCAGCAGAAGACCACACCGGGTGCCACTCCTGTTAGCTAAGAACAAGAAACTGAGGCTACAATTCACACAGGCTCACCAAAATTGGACAATAGAAGATTGGAAAAACGTTTGCCTGGTCTGGTGAGTCTCGATTTCTGCTGCGACAATTGGATGCTAGGGTCAGACTTTGGCATCAAAAACATGAAAGCATGGATCCATCCTGCCTTGTATCAACAGTTCAGGCTGGTGGTGGTGGTATAATGGTGTGGGGGATATTTTCTTGGCACACTTTGGGCCCCTTAGTACCAACTGAGCATCGTGTCAACGCCACAGCCTACCTGAGTATTGTTGCTGACCATGTCCATCCCTTGATGACCACAGTGGACCCATCTTCTGATGGTTACTTCCAGCAGGATAACGCGCCATGTCATAAAGCACGAATCATCTCAGACTGGTTTCTTGAACAAGACAATGAGCTCACTGTAATCAAATGGCCTCCACAGTCACCAGATCTCAATCCAATAGAGCACCTTTGGGATGTGGTGGAACGGGAGATTCGCATCATAGATTTGCAGCCGACAAATCTGCAGCATCTGTTTAATGCTATCATGTCAATATGGACCAAACTCTCTGAGGAATGTTTCCAGTACCTTGTTGAATCTAGGCCACGAAGGATTAAGGCAGTTCTGAAGGCAAAAGGGGGTCCAACCCATGACTAGCAAGGTGTACCTAATAAAGTGGCCGGTGAGTGTATATTTTTTAGGTTTCTGCATTAAAAAATGATGAAAGAAGATGTATCCAAACATTAACACAGAGGTTTAAAGGAATCCCATAATAAAAGTAAAAGGAATATAACCCGTCAATCTTAAGGTTATCTCAATTTATATGATTCAAGTCGCACTGATCATGATAGGGATGTGTGGCTCATATTAACTAAACTGGATTATTCAATCAAAATTCACTTCTGAATTGACTGAGAGTAGACAATCCTTTGTATTCTGTTTATTCATGATAGATGTCAATAGAGTAGCAATAAGTCTACCACCAGAGCACCGTAAAGCAGATGAAGAGACCAAAATGGATGTGAGGCAATTTGCACATTTTTGGACAAATGTTTGGACTCTGGTGTAAACAGATGCTTTTCATAAACAAAAAATGAAATTAGCATGCAATTTACATCAAGGGAAACATTGCACAATTGGGCAATCAATGCTGGCTATTAACCAAGAGAAATTTACAAGTATCAGTGCAGGATTTGTACCTGGGAGAATGGCATATGTGGGAACAGTGGTGGGTCGTTTACCCGTAGAAAGTTATTCATTGTTTTAAAGATGTTTTGGTCTCAAAACTGCTAAACTATTCCATTTTGATTTTTGCAAAGTCAGTCAACCCCTGTTCCACGTTTCCTGCATTTGCAGATATTGACTCTCACTGGGGTTCGCTGGAGTCCCAAAGCTTTAGAAATGCCTTTAACCCCTTTTTTCCAGACTGATAGATGTCTACCATTTTATTTGTCATCTGTTAATTTATTTCACATCCTGTCCAGATTTCTTTGAATCTGGGCATGATGTGTTGTTTTTTGAGATCCTTTAGCCTACTTCATTTGGTCTGATTTCCTGAGTATGCAGGTCAGCCAGTAATCAGGCCTGGTTGTGGCTGGAAAAATGGGGCTCAGCAATTACTTTTTACATAGGGACAGGTCGCTTCAAATAGTTTTGCCCTTTGATAAACTAAATAAAACAAAAAAAATAATTGGGGGAGAAATACACTGCATTTGATGTGATTGTTTAGCACTGTAATATGTAATGTACTAGAAAATAAATCTGTTGAAAAAAGAAATTAAAGGTTTTCCTAATTTATTGTATATTACAAAATTGATTTACAGTATAAAAAGATAAGAATAGAAACATTTGGCTCGGCTTGAAGGTCATCCCCATACAAGGTCAAACGGGTCTCAGTGCTGCCAACTCTAATGACCTTAATGTCTAATACCTCTTAATTAAGTTCACTGAGGACGCTAATGCTCAGTGGACAGTGGATTGCCTTGGCGAATTCCACATCCTCCAGGGAATAATTTGGAGTTATTCCAGTGTGAAAGAATCAAAGCTTCTGGACCTGCAAACTGTCTTTTTAAGAAATAAAACCAAATTACTGAGGAAATCATTATCAATTCTCTATGTAACTGCTGAGATTTATTTTTATTATTATTATTTATTATTAAAAGCAAAATGAAAGTGTGGTCTTACTCGTTGAAGATGAGATCTGGTGCAAAGTAGAGCATCTGACCATTGGTGTGTTTGTAAGAGCGCCAACTGAGGCAGAAGGAGGACAGACACATCCAGGAGTACTGGATCAGGGTGATTTGGTCCTCAATGGGCAGGCCCCGGAAACCTAGCACACAAAAAGACCATAACACACACATCATAGGGAAAAATTCTGTTTAAAGGAAGCGAATAAAACTTAAAAATGAGTTAAACACATTTTGAATTTAGCACACTGAGTTTGCATGTGTGTATTTATCTAAGTCACTGCATTACACACTGTTTTTCTTTGCTAAAGTGTGCATATTTGTACAAGCTTTTGCTTTGAACAGATAACCAGTGACAAATATTCACCCATTCTTTTTTTATGCAAATCCCACTAGGCCTCCAGTTATTGGCGCTTTGTGTATGAAGCTCCAAAAATAGCCAAACAGGAAAGTTGCCAAACTCTCAATCAAACTTTGGCAAGAATCTCCTCCTCATGCAGACACATAGGCCAAGTGAGGACGTACACGGGACTTATAGTGGCTGAGGTAATATTTCCATCTAAATATGTGACAATCTGCATTTATTTGTGGGGATTTGGGAAAAAAAGCATGTCAAATGGCTTAAAGGCTTTTAAAAGCCTTGATATACTTTTTAATTTAGCTTGTTGAAGTGTAGAAAGTGTAAACATTTTTTAAAATGAGATGGGTTTTTAATAATGCAGCTCCAAAACCTGAACAGATCAGGTGCAGGAGAAAATCACTGCACCTATTGTTGGCAATCTGTGTGTGCTCTGTGCTGCAACATCCAAATCTGAACTGAGGGCAGACCGTGGTATATCTGAAAGTCGAAGGTACTCATTTTGACCCTTCTGTCTGGCTTCTATTTATACTTCCGGATATAGCAAGCAGACACTATTGGAGGTATCAAATATTTGCAATACAGCAAATTAAACATGCTCTAAGAGCTACCTGTGAGGCACCTTTCCATATGTATACCACTGACTGGGATTTTAGAGGCTTGTTTATCTCTTTCCAAACATCATTCTTATTCTGGGTTGTGCTTTATCCATAAAATTTAATAAGATCTTCCACACAGACAAAGGTGATGTAAATGAGTTCTGTTTGGAAAGCCTAATCTTGATTCTATTTAACGGTGAAATAGGATTCATTTATAATCTTGTTGAGCCTTTGAAGAATATTTTCCTGACCTAATATTCAAAATTGAAATTCTGTATCCTGACTAAAAACAACAGTACTGCATCTTTAATGGATTACTAGTAAAGATGTCGGCATTTTATCTCATTTTACAGTGTGATAAAAGTGTTCATAGCATTTGAACTTTTATTCATTTTATCACAATATCACCACAAACCCCAACATAATTTAGAAAGACTTTATCTCATAGACAAACACAAAGTAGTGCATATGTATGAATTTTATGGAAAATTATACATGGTATGCATTTCTTTTACAAATAAAATGCTAAAAAGTGTGCCATGATTTGTTTTCTGATACTCCTAAACAAAATTCTGTGCAGCCTCCTGCCTTGTGAAGAAGGTGCTCTGCTCAGATAAGTCCAAACGTGCTTTGTTTGGCCTACATGCAAAGTTAACACTGCACATCACTTTGAACACACCAGTTCGATGGTGAAGCATGGTGGTGGCAGCAGAACCCTTTGCGGATGACTTTGTTCAAAATGGAAAGGGACACTGGTCATATTTGATAGGAAAATGGTTGCAGCTAAACAGGACTATACTGGAAAAAATGCGTTAGAGACTGCAGAAGCTTTGAGAGTAGGGCAGAGGTTCACCTTCCAGGAGGACAAAGACCTTAAACAAACAGCCAGAGCTAGAAAGGAATGGTTTAGATCAAAGCATTTTCATGTGTAACGAGCCTAAATCCAAATCCGTATCTGTGGCAAGTCTGGTAATTTGCTGATAACAAATGCTCTCCATGCATTCTGACTGAGCTTGAGCTGTTTTGCAAAAAAAAATGGGCAAAATATTTCAGTCTCCATATTTAAAGCTGGTAAAGACATAGCCTAAAAGACATGTAGCTATACTTGCAGCAAAAGATGTTTCTACAAAGTATTGACTCAGGAGAGCTCAACACAAATGCCATTCTTCTTTATTTTTTAAATTACCTCTTTATTTTTTTAAGTACCTCTGTTGTTTGATTTTCTGTGTTTTTCCTTATGTACAGCGCCTTGAGTGCCTTGTTGCTGAAAAGCGCTATATAAATCAACTTGACTTGACTTGGTTTTTCTTTTTGAAAACACTTAAAAACCATGCGTCATTTTCCTTCCACCTCACAGTAATACTTTCATTTGGTCTATCAAATAAAATTCCAAGAAAACACTTTTGGGAATTTAACATAACAAAATGTGAAGATAAGGCACTGAACTGATCTCAGAACTTCATTTGATGCATTTAAAGGATTCTAGAATTGCGCTGCTCAAGGTGGCAGCAGGTTGGAGTAGCTCTGTTTCTTTTCATTTTGATTAATTGAATTGAATTTGAATTGACGAAAAAAAATAAAAAAATTGCAAAAAATGTGCAAAAATAAAAAATCTTAATAGTAATGATAAAAATTTTCAATCCACGAGAAAATATTAACCAGGTTTCATAGCACATTTAAGTTATGACATTTTTACTCTCACGGGGAAATATTATCATAATACATTTACCAAATATATCTAAAACATATTAAATTACCAAATCTCTCTGCATCTGTTAAATACAATCTAAAAACTTCAAATTATGAGAGTTTCTATTTCTAAAAATATCAGCGGGCACTTTTTAAGTCTCTTTTCTAATCCCTGCACAAAAGCAACATTTACACCTCTGCTGATTACTAACCTGGAAGTACTTTGGCCCACTTCACCATGCGTACCATCTGCTTTCCAGCTAGGCGGTTGAGACTGGACAGCAGGTGGTCAGTTGTGTCCGGCTGCGCATTGTCATAGCCAGAGTACACCTCTTCTGGCTCAATCAGCTCCAACACACTGCAGACAGAGGGTGGCAGAAAAGGTGTGACCACCCCAGGCCCGTGGGGCACCAGGGCATTGGCTGCGCTGGCATTCAGCTCCTTCTCTGAGGACAGGTAGCCGCCTCCAACACCACCTGTGGCAATCTGGCCGTCTTTGGAGCTCTGCAGGTCCTCGTTAACTCCCTTCAGTTTTAACTTCTTAGACTTCCGTGCTGTGGGGAACAAAACAACCCTGTTAACAGATAATTTTTTTATGGCTGTATTTCTCAGTCTGTGGTTTTAATTACAAAATGACAGCTATTTTATGGAGACATAATAAACCATCCATATTTTAATAAACAAGATATTATTTCGACTTTATTTAACTTTACTTAATACATACAGTATACGTTCGACTTCCAAAGAAATCTTCCCTGTTTCTTTCATGTAAAATTACAGATTACAAAAAACTTGTAACAAAATATAAAACCTGTAAACGTTCATGCACTGAGTATGAGGCTTATGTGATTTATGCTTCTTATTTAGTTAATACTATGAATTAATTTTCTCATGCAGTGAAAATTAAAACAACTGCATTTCGCGACAATGCTGTATAAAACGAGAAGGAGGCGCAACGCTATGCCGGAACACCAAACAGGTAAAGTGAAGAACATCCACTGTGCATGTTTGCATGTTCATTCATGGTTTACTGAGTTATTCAGCCTGTTCAGCTTTATTGAAGTTTTACACTATCCATATTAACAGTCTGTTTAATTTCTCTATCACCATCCTAATTTGTAGATTTAATGTAGGGCTGCACCAACTGATCGGCCAGCTGATACGCAGAGGTAAACAGGTGAAGAGGACAGATTTCTCCTCAACCAGCAGGTATAGGACATCGTTAGAAACACTTTTAGATCCAGACATTTTAAACAATTGGAATCACAAATTTAAGGGATGAGAACACAAGACAGCACATGTTGCTCATCAAATAGATTAAGCAGGGAGTTAACAGAATGACCATACAGGCAACCACAGCATAGAGTTTATCAGGTAAAAAATGCTTTCTTTTACTAAGAAATAGCTGTAGCAGTCCTGTTTTTTCTCCCTGTCTGAACCAAATGAAGGAGAGACTGTTTGACTGCAGGTCCCGTCTTAGTAGTTTAATTGCTGTTCCAGCCAACTTGTTTGGTGTCCCAAACATTGCAACATCTCCCCTCAACAACGTTCGGCTGTATTCTCGGCTTGACAACTGAAAAGGAAATATTGTGAAAATAACACCGTATGCCCTTTAATTATATGACAACATGAATAAAATATTTTATTTATGGAAGCCGAAAAACAGCTTGTCATTTCATAGTAATGATTCCTGGCAATTACACTAGTAATTGACAAACTGTCTTGCAAGCTATATTGCATTTCATCCAATAAGAAAAAAAAGATACTGTCAAAGTTTGCAGGCATTTCACCCACTGGAGTACATCTGGAGGACAGAGAACTTATTGGGGAAGCAACTGAGTTGAGTTGTAGTGCAGGTGTACAGAGTACAGCCTTTTTCAAACCAGGATTTAATATATTCTCTTCTAACGCCTCTAAATCCCTTTCTATGAATCCTTAAAAGTCATATTCTTCATTTGTCATACAATGTACCACTTTTGAATTAAAATGTTTTATACAAATAACTATTTTTGTGTTGCAGCAGAGTCAACAGTTGATTTAATAATTAAAATAATGCCAAAAATAGCCAAAATAATCATAAAGATAAGGTCAAAGAAATGCATTTTAAAATTTACCAGAAGAGCTATGAAAACGTGGTTTGTCAATAATGCTTTTATAGACCGCCTGATCACAAAAATCTTCCATCACAACTACTTGGAGCTTCTTGGGTCCCTCCACTCTCCGGCCTTTTCATGTTTTACAAATAACTTTTTAAGCAAAAAGGTTGACAAAGGAAAGATTATTAAGCTGACAACTCTTGATTTTCACTCAGAGCTCATTTGCCTGCCCTCATTACCTGGAACAATAGCTTGTTAAAATTGTCAAAACGATTTTTATATTAAATCCCCTGGAGTCAAATTAATTATCTATTTTAATGTTAGCTCATGATTAAAATACATTATATTTCAACATATTTTGAACTGCATTTTGCTCCGTAATTAAATTAATTATGTTTACCTGCAATGTTTTGTTATCACATATCAAAATACACCAATTAAATCAACAGGAAAAACTGTGCCATCATACCAATGTAATTCTGGCACTGACACAGGGCTTTACGATACAACAATGTATAATAAATGTAGGGAAATATTTAGGGATTTAATTTTAATGGTAGTTTAATTGCTTTACTGATTATGGCTCTCTACAGATGACACAGAGGGAAAGTTAATTTTATCAGATAACAGTATGAGGAATATCATAGCTGATCCAAACTGAGAATAAAAGCTCTGTGGCTTTTAACTGTACAATCTGCCCTCTCAAACTTAAAAGTATGTTTTTAAACCATACCTCACTCATTTTCCCAACACTGTTAGTCTTCATCAACGATTGCTCTATAAGACCATGTCTACAGATACAACTGAACACCATTAGTAATTGATTCTGGTGGTGGTAATTTTGCAAGTGAAATAAAACCTCTAAACACTGAATCCCTACTTGCAAGTGATTTCAGGGCAAGTTTGTGCTAGGTAATAAATGTACAGACTTATCATTTAGGTTGAAATAAGGCAACTTGAGGCATGGTTAGAATCTTAAAGTATAGATATGGTTCACCCAAAACATACCTTGATTTTTTGTGACTATTGCAATTACTTTGTTATCTAAGAGTAAATATATTGTAACATAGTCAACATACCCCTGTTAAACACTGTTTTCACCCTTAATATGACCTTTGAAACCAGATATTTGAATAGACTGTATAACATGACTAAATATTTTTCTCACTGTTTGATCAGGCTATCCTTAACTTAGGTCAGTAAGGAGTTTCCTAAATGATTTGTTTTTGCTAAAAAAGAAAAGGGACAGAATTTGTTTTCTTAACAGTTCACATAAACTTTCTTGTTATTTGATAAAATTTCCTTTTAAACACCATGACTTTGGTCTCACATTTTTGGGAATTTTTTGCAATCTGCTCACAATAGTTTTCTGGAATGTTGGCCAATTCCTGCTAACAGAACTGGTGTAGAGTCAGGTTTGTAGGCCTGCCGACAAATTTTTAATGGGAGTCTAAAACACTGACTTTGTTGTAATTAGGTCACTTTCATATTAATCTGGCAGTAATAATTGAAAAAAAGCATTCTCCATATGTCCTGTAGTAGGGTTAAAAGTCAGAAGCCGTTCCTTCTAAATAAAACATCCAGAAGTAGATAGAATCTTTTTTCCATATATTATATTTATGATTTTTAGTTTGTTTAACTTTGGACACCGGTTAAACAGGCCTACCAATGCCAATCACAGCAACACCTTTTTAAGGCTTTTAAGTGATTTTTGGGGAATAATTTGATTACCAACTTCAAGCCTATTGAATGGACTAAATAGCTGCTAGAATTATGGAATATAGACACATTTATCATCAGCTTTAAGCTTCCACCAGGACTATTACGTCGTCATCTGATCCTGCTTTATCATCATCCATCAGTTGATAACTGACCTCGATGTCTTGTGATTATTTTACTCAAAATTTATCTGCTGTTATTCTGAAATCATTCTGAATCATGGGTTACTTGACTTGTTTGAGTTAGATTGTGAAATATTCTCCTTTTGGTAGATCCTGAAAGACCACTGTGAAAATATGACCACGTGGTTACTGGTGGTTTAATCCCTGCTAAACTGCAGTAATATACTGTCATCTGATAGTTTTATATTTAAAAAATTGAAATTATAGTGTTGCTTCTAGGCCTATTGCATGTTTTAAGCTTTTTATGACTGACTGGCATAAAAAGATTGGTGGTGGTTGCTGCTTTAGGGTTTTTAAAACTCTTCCTTCAATGTATACAGTGTTTCAGTAGGCCCACTGTCATGCCAACATCGACGGATGATGGTTTTCACTTTTCGGGAACCAGGGTAGTTTTCTAGGGTCGTTTTTTCTGCCTCTCTCCTTTTTGCTGCAGATACCAGGATCAAATCAGAGTACTATAGCAAAAATCATTCCCAGAAAAATGTCTCTGGTAGGGAAGTAGGACTTTTTGGAAATAAAGGGGAGCTGCAAAGGGGTAGGATGATAGCATATGTGACTGGATGAATATCCCAAGCATTTTGTTTCAGTCACCTCCCAGCTTATACCCTTCTGCAGTTCAAACAGGAGCTCTAATTTTGGTTTCAAACACAACATTTAACATTTAAACGTTTTGCCCCTGATAGCTTATTTCTTTTTAAACAATGTACACTGCTCAAAAAAATAAAGGGTTCACTTAAACAACACAATATAACTCCATTTAAATCAAACTTCTGTGAAATCAAACTGTCCACTTAGGAGGCAACACTGATTGACAATCAGTCTCACATGCTGTTGTGCAAATGGAATAGACAACAGGGGAAATCTTTGGGGATTAGCAAGACACTCAATAAAGGAGTGGTTCTGCAGGTGGGGACCACAGACCACTTCTCAGTACGTATGCTTTCTGGCTGATGTTTTGGTCACTTTTGAATGTTGGTGGTGCTTTCACACTCGTGGTAGCATGAGACGGACTCTACAACCCACATAAGTGGCTCAGGTAGTGCAGCTCTTTCAGGATGGCACATCAATGCAAGCTGTGGCAAGAAGGTTTGCTGTGTCTGTCAATGTAGTGTCTAGAGCCTGGAGGCGCTACCAGGAGACAGGCCAGTACACCAGGAGACGTGGAGGAGGCCGTAGGAGGGCAACAACCCTGCAGCAGGACCCCTACCTCCGCCTTTGTGCAAGGAGGAACAGGAGGAGCACTGCCAGAGCCCTGCAAAATCACCTCCAGCAGGCCACAAATGTGCATGTGGCCTGCCCAATCCCCAGACCTGAATCTGATTGAGCACATCTGGGACATCATGTCTCGCTCCATCCACCAACGTCACGTTGCACCACAGACTGTCCAGGAGTTGGCGGATGCTTTAGTCCAGGTCTGGGAGGAGATCCCTCAGGAGACCGTCCGCCGTCTCATCAGGAGCATGCCCAGGCGTTGTAGGGAGGTCACACAGGCACGTGGAGGCCACACACAATACTGAGCCTCATTTTGACTTGTATTAAGGACATCAAAGTTGGATCAGCCTGTAGTGTGTTTTTCCACTTTAATTTTGTGTGACTCCAAATCCAGGCCTCCATTGGTTAATAAATTTGATTTCCATTGATGATTTTTGTGTGATTTTGTTGTCAGCACATTCAACTTTGTACAGAACAAAGTAATCAATGAGAATATTTCATTCATTCAGATCTAGGATGTGTTATTTGGGTGTTCCCTTTATTTATTTGAGCAGTGTATTTTATTAATGGAAGAGCAGACTTCTGCTTTCAGCCTTTCCAAGGAGATAGAGGAGTAGAAAGAAGAGAGAGAGATTTTAACAAGTAAACTCAGAATATTTCAGAACATGTATGGTCTAAGATACAGATCAAAACTGCTAGAGCTTAAAAGCTGTGAAATTGTTATCAATTACAGTATGTCTTTAGATAGCAGGTTGTAATTTAGATCAGAGCACATGTTTTTCCTTTCTCTCACAGTCGAGAGTCAGGATGGGTGCAGTTCATTTAAAATTTATCCCACCTATACTTTTCACAGTTTGGAGGGGCAGTATATGGCTTTTACACCATAACCACCACAAAACAATCTGTTATCAATTCTTCATTGCTCTGATATCACTGTTTTTAATTCTGGAGAATGAAAACGTATGCAAGAAGTGGTGTAAGTAGAAGTTATGTTCCAGCGAACAAATGTTCAGGAACCTGCATCTGCTCTATGGACATCAATGTAGTGTGTTATTTTGTATGATATAGTCTTTACAAATTTTAATAAGATATCGGACTGGAACTTGGTATGTCTACTTGTATTAGTATCAGTATGAAAACAAAATCGTGACTGGGACATCGCAAATTTTTATCCATTCACTGTGACACGTAAATTAAATTTATTAATATTTACTCATCAAATGTGCAGGTTTGGTGACTGCAGCTTTATTTCCTGCAACAGTGAGATAAAGCTAAACATGACTTGAGCAATATGCAATTTTTTTTTATTTCCTCTTTGTATGACAATTACACTGGCCTTTTCGACCAGTGTAATTTTTCCTGAAACCTGAAACTGAGCATTTTCTCTAAGCGTCATCAGCAAACATCAGATTTAGTATAGTAGATGTGTGTTGTGCTCAGATTTATAGTCATGAACATTTAATGACTGAGCATCTCTACACCTCCTATGACTACAGCCAGGCCTAATTTTCCATATCTTTCATTCCGTATAAACAGATTCATAGTACATCAAGTGTTGACATGTGACAGAGCAAATCTGGAATTTAAACAGCTCACCTCCAAGGTTCATCCCAGCCTGAAGACACTTCCGTACGCGACAGGCTGGGCAGTTTTTCCTTCGGATCTTATCAATAATGCAGTCATTTCTCCCTGCACACAGGTAGTTGTGCTGACCTGCAAGAACAAAAAGACTTCATTAGTTGGGGCCACAAATGGTGCATCAAAGAAAACAACTGTGTTATTTGACAATCATGCAGAACAATCACCTGAATTTTTAAAAGTAAAAAAATCTGATAATTCATAAACATCTTGGTGAAAATTTGGTTATTTGTGCTTATTTTTCTCAAGGTACATTCTATATGTATGGCTACTAGTGCATTATACAGTGAATAACATGAGGGATTTAGTGGAAGCAGGGCACTGGCTGCAGCTCGGCTATTTCTGACAGTGATGCTAACATGGCGAGAGTCCCTCCTGCCTCTTGCCTAGCCCTTAGCTAGACCCAATGATCTCCCATTTCAGAGTGCTTCCTTCCGCTCCACTAGCTCTTCACTGTACAGCTACCCTCCTCCTCGTCCTCCTCCTCTTTTCACTCGTCTTCTCCTCTATAACTGTCTCAATTCCTTTTTTCCCACACGTCCGCCAGCCTCTGAGCACAGTACACCCACACACAGGCACAGTCCTGCCTATGCACAAACACAGTCATTCACTCACAAATGAACACATGCATGAACACACACACATACACGTATATATTTTTTAATAAAATAATACACACAAATAAAAAACAGTGCGGCTGAGACTGAATGGCAAACAGTGGTTTTGTGACCCCAGTGACCCCCAATGCAAAGCTTACTTTCCCCAGGCTTTAGTTTTACATTGTGTTAATATTATGTTGTATACATGTGTCCATGTTAGTAAGTACCTTTCTGCATATATATTTCTTAACTTTGAGGATTTTTGCAATGACTTTTGTCATGTATGAGTGTGTTTGTTTGTTTACTTGCGATTATCTGCAGATGAGACATGCTGTGAATTATCCTTATGATGTACATCATGGGATTTATGTTTTTGTGTGCAGGACCGAGCAGAAGTTGTTTTCTGAGCTAGCAGGAGCAGTGCGCAGTGTGTCTGTCTGGCTGCTGCCAAAAGCCAAGGAACTGAGCTGCAGGAGGAGAGGCAGCAGCTGTAGCCCCACCACTATTTCTGGCTAAATCACATGACCATTACATAAGCCCATTTTTCTTGCTCTAAAAAACAGTTACTGCGACACAGGAAACACAACACAGCCATATCCTTCCCCACTCTCCCCCTGAAACATGCATAAGCATTAGGGCCTCAACTTTGAGAAACTAAATATATTAATTATGCACAGCTATGGAATCGCTCCAGTGCAATTAAAATGACCAGTGCTAACATTACATAGGTGCTCAGTGTGCACTAATAAATATTCAACTCCTCTTGAAATACTAAATGGTTGGAGCGAAGTCAGCTGATGCACTCTGATCTGCATTCTGATAATTCAGTACTAGATCTGTTGGCTGCACTAATGGAACTCTTCAGTTGATTAAGTAGTAAAAAATAAGTAAAGTGAGACACTGATGTAAGAGCAAACCACAGTAGAAAACTGAATTTTACACCCCTCATCCCCTTGCACAAGCACTATACCAGAAAACTACAGTCATAGTGGTGCTGATCATTCATACATTTCCTCACATTTAGACCTGTGTAGAATTTGTTTTTAGATACACCAACATACTTTAGAAAACTTCAAACCCCAGTTTTATAATGCTCAGATAATGCTAACAGTCCTTAGATAAAATGTGTATAAATATATATCTTAAGTGGTCAAACAGCACTTAAATTGTGAGCACCACTTGTCACTTTTCATTAAGCAGCAGGAAAAGGTGACTAGGTAAATCAGGGCAAATCTTTGGTCAACAATGTCTATTCACTAGCATGCGTCCAGTCTCCATTGTAACAAAAGGTTATGCCGGCTAATGGCTGGCAGTAGTCTCAACTGATTCCATTACTCCTTTGGGCTTTACCTCAGATATTCCCCACAGCATCAGCATACAGGTTTTGCAACTGATCCACCACGTCATGCAGATGGAAGATGTTGACCATTAGCCTGGCAAGTAAGTTCCTTTAAATTTAGAGACATGGCTCTGGTAAACAAAAACTCAGCAGTCTCAGACTTGCAAGTATACATGCTTCGTGTGTACTTGCATTGTTAAATAATCCATGCAGTTCAAGAGACAAACATTAGCAAAGGAATGCAGTGGCATAGGTGTTTCCTGCCGATCAGCTCTGAGCTGTGCTAAGCAAGTGGTTCTGCTGCCCAGCCTGTTGCCAAGCACACCATATTCTGTGCCTCCTCCTCGTACCACTTGTGCAGTTGACTGGCTCATTACTGAGTATTGGGCATGGTACAGTGTGAGTTTTTAACAATATGATAAATGCTGAGAAAAAGGTATAATGTACAATAATGTATTAACAAAATCTAATTTTATGAAAAACAAAAAAATGATTAGTAGTCCTACTGCTGCTAAAAATATTAGCTAATTAAGGTATAATAATGATATCTATAACTTATTTACTGTCGTTTCGATTCTGATTCATAGACTTATGCAAAAACATAGAATATACACCAAACTAAATGTAGCTGTCTTAGCAGAGTTTATTTGCTGTTCTGCTCTATATAGAGTAACTTAAGGATACCTAGTTGATAAGAGGTTGTTAATTAGTTAAGCTATCTGATTGCAAAGCCATCCTGCATTTGTCTGCTTAAAAGACAGCCTGCTTACAGCTTTAAATCTGTGGTTCTGAAAAACATTCCCCTAAAAGAAGCGCAGGGTGGTGGTCTTTTTGTTTCCACACCATCGCCATGACCAGAAACATTTGCAAACAGCCAAGTTTGGCTTTCTTGTAAGTACCGGAAAAAAGTGTAGGACCCCTCTTTCAGCAAGCTCTATTCCATACTTCATGCAGCTGCAAAAAACACTAGTCGTTGGTATGCCTTGATAGCACTAAACGGCCCATGCTTAGCAGTCAGCCATGCAGCCCCTCTTGCTTTGATTATGTAAGAAAGCAACATCATCCACAATTTTCATAATCTGCATAAAAAAATGTAAAACAAACGGCGCATCATAGTGCATGAAGCCAACAATACAGTTTGTTTTTTCTGGAAAAAGACAGGCCACCCATTTTTGAAGATAACATGATTTTAGGCTTCTAGCTTTTGAGAATTAAACCAAAATGTTTAGGAAATCTTGACAGGAATCCACTCATGCCTATTTTTAACTAATGACTTCCCAATCTGGCAGTTGCCTAATGAGTAATCCTTGTAGTCTGTCAGCTGCAGCACATATCAGTTATGAGAACTTTCAGATTAAAAGGAAACACAGTGGGGTGTTCCGGAGAGACCACACTTTAACTAGAATATTCTGTGATGTGGTTCCACGTGCAGTGGGTAGGATACAATGCAAAAGATTTCCCAAGAAAATACAAAGAGGATTCAACATAAGGAGGCATGTTGTTGATAAAAATAAGCTGAAGATCACTCAATGCAGATATGCAGCTACTTTATTTAATTGGACAGCACACAAACTACCACTGTTGGTGGGGTTTTGCACAATAAGAACCATGTTTCCACTCTTAGGAATATTATATTAGAAACCTAACATAATATACAGTACAGACCAAAAGTTTGAACACACCTTCTCATTCAAAGAGTTGTCCTTATTTTCATGACTATGAATATTGTAGCTTCACACTGAAGGCATCAAAACTATGAATTAACACATGTGGAATTATATACTGAACAAAAAAGTGTGAAACAACTGAAAATATGTCCTATATTCTAGGTTCTTCAAAGTAGCCACCTTTTGCTTTGCTTACTGCTACGCACACTCTTGGCATTCTGTTGATGAGCTTCAAGAGGTAGTCACCTGAAATGGTTTTCACTTCACAGGTGTGCCCTGTCAGGTTTAATAAGTGGGATTTCAAGCCTTATAAATGGGGTTGGGACCATCAGTTGTGTTGTGCAGGAGGTGGATTCAGTACACAGCTGATAGTCCTACTGAATAGACTGTTAGAATTTGTATTATGGCAAGAAAAAGCAGCTAAGTAAAGAAAACATGTGGCCATCATTGCTTTAAGAAATGAAGGTCAGTCAGTCCGAACAATTGGGAAAACTTTGAAAGTGTCCCCAAGTGCAGTTGCAAAAACCATCAAGCGCTACAAAGAAACTGGCTCACATGAGGACCGCCCTAAGAAAGGAAGACCAAGAGTCACCTCTGCTGCGGACGATAAGTTCATCCGAGTCACCAGCCTCAGAAATCGCAGGTTAACAGCAGCTCAGATTAGAGAACAGATCAATGCCACACAGAGTTCTAGCAGCAGACACATCTCTAGAACAACTGTTAAGAGGAGACTGTGTGAATCAGGCCTTCATGGTAAAATAGCTGCTAGGAAACCACTGCTGAGGACAGGCAACAAGCAGAAGAGACTTGTTTGGGCTAAAGAACATAAGGAATGGACATTAGACCAGTGGAAATCTGTGCTTTGGTCTGATGAGTCCAAGTTTGAGATCTTTGGTTCCAACCACCGAGTCTTTGTGCGGCGCAGAAGAGGTGAACGGATGGACTCTACATTCCTGGTTCCCACCGTGAAGCATGGAGGAGGAATTGTGATGTGTGGGGGTGCTTTGCTGGTGACACTGTTGGGGATTTATTCAAAATTGAAGGCATACTGAACCAGCATGGCTACCACAGCATCTTGCAGTGGCATGCAATTCCATCCGGTTTGCCTTTAGTTAGACCATCAATTATTTTTCAACAGGACAATGACTCCAAACACACCTCCAGGCTGTGTAAGGGCTATTTGACCAAGAAGGAGAGTGATGGGGTGCTGCGCCAGATGACCTGGCCTCCACAGTCACCGGACCTGAACCCAATCGAGATATTTTGGGGTGAGCTGGACCACAGAGTGAAGGTAAAAGGGCCAACAAGTGCTAAGCATCTCTGGGAACTCCTTCAAGACTGTTGGAAAACCATTTCAGGTGACTACCTCTTGAAGCTCATCAACAGAATGCCAAGAGTGTGCGTAGCAGCAATCAAAGCAAAAGGTGGCTACTTTGAAGAACCTAGAATATAAGACATATTTTCAGTTGTTTCACACTTTTTTGTTCATTATATAATTCCACATGTGTTAATTCATAGTTTTGATGTCTTCAGTGTGAAGCTACAATATTCATAGTCATGAAAATAAAGACAACTCTTTGAATGAGAAGGTGTGTCCAAACTTTTGGTCTGTACTGTACATAACCAGAATAAAATACATACATAAGATCTCTAATTTGTTTACTAGTTTATTCTCCTCTACATATATATAACAGGTAATGTTTTCTCATTTTGCTTCATTGGCACAACATAAAATGCATCTAGTCATCATTTGAGCCTCAGTGTGACAGGTGAAAATGTGCAATGTACAAACATAGACAGTGTTTATGATACAGGGCTCTCATTCACCCCTTGCAAACAGATTTAATTTCAAAAATATAAATTTCATAGTATAAACCTTTATTTTGAAGGGATGAGTTGGGAGTAATTCTGTTTTATTCTGCTTTCTTCCTGCTACTTTATATGATTATTTGAGATACTCATATGCATCTCTGCAGCACATCATAAGATTTTGTTTTACACTGTATCTGTACTGTGTCTTTGAAGGAAGACAAATAATTGCAGCTGAAAATACTGATAAAAAATATCAGGTTGGTGCAGCTAATTTGGTTGCAGACAAAAGGTGTAACCCACACTGATGTCAAAGAACAAAGGGATCACCGGGGAACAGGAAGAGATGCAGGTCAGATTATATCCACTGGAGAGATGTGCAGGTCAGTCCAGGTTAGAGGAACTGACGGCTTGGAGGAAGTAGCGTCATGTTGTATGACTGCTTCTGAATCAAGCATACAGTATATCAGACATAAAGCTTTTGTGATCTCCAGCCTCAAACCTTTACCAATTTAACTTTCTCCTTTTTTGCAACCAAATGATTAGAATGGTTGAGAAAAGGAATACAAAAATCTATGGTTTAAAATATTTTAATCTATCAAAATTTTTTTTTTAATTAAAGGAAACTAACGTACTTTGCAAAATGGTGGAATAGATCCTCAGTCATCCAAAACATGACAATAGTTATTAAAGTTATTAAAGATAAACTGGATTTATTGTGTTGTTTTCAGAAAGTGCCACATCTCCCACCTAAAAGGCTTCTCCAGTAAAACACAAAAAGAAAAGTCTAGTTGCCTTCCATCTACACACGTAGGTGGTACGGTTTAAAAAGTCTTTAAGTTATCTCTAAATTCTTTCTATTTTGTGTCCAAGGAAACAAACTTTCTTACAGACTCCCAAAGTGATATTGATCTATAGTTCTTCAGGCTATATGAAGATTTAACAAATCTTTTTCTTGGAAAGCGACAGCTGTCGTTTCTTGGTTGGCTCCAGGCAAAACTTGAGATTGCCACATGTACATTTGCAATATTTGTTGGTTATGTCCAACTGGCAACAATACATGTTTTGGATGTCAATAGGATATTCAGACTTTTGGATGGAGCCTCGCTGCAGGAGAACCTCAAACCTATGAAACATGTTATTCTTCAAGATGCTGGAGCTGCTGCCACACTGTTCCTATCTTGTCCTGTATGCTGGAGCTGCTGAAGAAAAAGGTATGTGGCTCTAAATGTGAAGAAACATCAAGTCCTTACTAATCTTCAAAGTACCTGCGTCGCTTTGATGTGCTTCCTATGTAAAGAGTGCACATACAGTGGGATCAAGGGTATGGAATTCACTTGTCTGCTGTGTCATGCCTGGGTACTTTATTTGTCCATGGCCTCAATGTCTTGTTTAATTTTATTTTATCTTTAAGGAATAGCTTACCAACTGGGCACGAATGATTTTCCCTGAGTGGTCAGATAATTATTAGCAGAAATGATTGACAGTAAGTTGTGCCATCTGTTTCACTTTAATATTTTTAAGTATCCAAAATCCCAAGGTGAGGTTAGCATCTGCATAGCGTAGAGTGAACTTGATGAATGTTGGTTTGTTTCTGCAATTGCAGTTGCGGTTGCGGTTGCAGTTGCGTTGCGTTGATTCTGTAGCGGTATGCACATATATGGTGTGTGAAAGCTAATACAAACATGTCCAAAAAAATCTGTGGCAGCTTGGCTTTGATGTATGCATCAAATGTGTCAAGTGCTTAGCAAGGTAAAGCAGGACCATTATTTTCCTGTGACATCGTGTCTTTCTATACCATAAAGATTAAATCAGATATACAATATTGTGACAGGGGTATCAAGGTTACAGATTATTTTGGAAGCAATCATAGCACAATCCAGTTTACTAATATCGTACAGTGCTTCTATATGGTATTTATTTTCTGAAGTCAAAAGTGTCTGCTGTTATGTGGAGAAGAGACAGCAGTTCTCAGGGATTACAGCTCCACTTGCATTGTATAACTAAACAAATAGTAAAATCAATTAGTACGTGTCATATTTTGACAGTTTGTCTAAAAGATAACCATTCACGTTAAGATAATAAAGTTTCTGATCTCAGTATACCATGCCACATTTTATTATTCACCTGCAATGACAACCAATAAAAATAATATTTAGAGTTTATTATCTAATATATTTTTGAATAATTGAACTGAATTGAAGGTAGTAATCTGGCTCTTTAACAGTAAATATAATTACTAATGTGGCCCATTAAGACATTAATATGCACACCTCTGCAGTGGAACATCAACTGAAATATGAGTCATCGCTTTTCATTTATGCATCAGATCTTTGGAGGATTTTTGTTTGTACTAGTTTTCTAAAACATTGCCATCAGATGAAGATTATCTGCTAAAAAAATCTTTTTGTGTTGTTTTATCCACAGAAAAAAAACTTTCAAAGATTATAAAAAAGTCCGGCTGTTTGGAAGAAAAGTGACAACCCATTGTTTAGGTCCACTTTCAGGCACACATTTGCTTTAAACTCCTGCTGGAACCCTCAGCACCCCCAAATTTAACAGCTTTGAATTTTGTGGCCAATTTACAAACTGACAGGGAGTGAGTTGGCATGTTGTGCACACTTTCTATTCAAATGATGTCTGGTGTTAGACAAGTTAAGAGCAGGGATCCAGATAACTCTGTTAGATTAAATGGCTCTTCTCCAGTTATTGTTACATGAGCCTTCAGCACACACAACCAGAAGAGTTTAGGCAGAGGTGGGAGGCTTCCTGCTCTCCCATTCAGTGCAAAAAAAAGACTTGATTGGACAGCTGAGCTGCCGTTCAAGCAGAAACTGTACTGCTGTCCTCAGACAACCTCGTATACAGAGGCAGTAATGAGAAGGATTGACACAAGTAGCTTGTAAATCATGGCCCCGTCAGATTGTAGAGCCAAATGAGGACATGATAAGTTCAATATATCCAATATGAACCTCTGCATTTGAGCAGAAAGAGCTAAAAGCAGGGTCAGATATTACTCTGAAGAGCAGAAATGCCAAGCCACTGATGACATCTGAATAATAAGCTTGCACTGAACTTCCCAAATGTGCTCCACATGAAGCCGATTATGTGCAGCTGTTTTACATCAACAAGCTTGTCTTCCGTAAAGTGCAGAGGCAAATATGAATGGAAAATGGATAAATGTATAATAATAAAAGTAAAGATCCATATTATATATATCTATGTGTGTTTAAAGATCAATTATACATTCAGGGTTATTAGTGGGGTAAATGATGTGAAAAGACACCAGAGCATGCAGACTGTAAAAGACACTGATTTAACCACAAACACTTTGGTAACTGAACACATCTTGATGTAATAACATTATCTTATGCAATATTAGTAGTTCTATTTCCTGATCCACTGCAGATGCCCCCAGCTCTGACAAATTCATTTAGGTCAATAAATGTATAACATCATTTGCATTGCAGCTTTGTAACATACCGATTTCAGACATAGTCATGGCATAAAGAAAGTGCATCCCTTAAGTTTGTAGGGTTTTACAGATTCTGTATGTATCTTGGTTTCTTTGGGGAATACTTTCTATTTGGGTTTCATATTGGTTTAATAAATAATGACAAATTTAAATCTGTGGTGTGTGATTTTGTATATTTTAGAAAAAAGACCTTTAGAAAGCCTTGAAAAAGAAAAAATATAACGGGACCAATGTAAGAAAAAGTGCAGCCATCATCGCATTCAGGAAGAAGACAGATTCTGTGTCCCAGAGATGAAGATGTTCTGGTATGAATTGTGTGTTTCAACCCTACAATAAAAGTCAGAACACCTTGTGAAGATGTGCCTCTGAGATGAAGAAGTCATTACCAAAAGCAACATAAAAGCCTGATAACAGCTTGGAAATGCACACAGGGACAACAACCTTCATTTTGGATGCATGTTCTGTGGTCTGATGAAACTTAAATTTCAGTGTTTGGTCCTAATGACCATCATGACATTTTGAAGAAAAAAAGGAAGAAGCATGCAAGCCTGAGATAACCATCCTAACTGTGAAGTACAGGGGTGGCAGTATCCTATTGTGTGGGCCCGAGTCCCATAAGATCCCAGTCCCATAATAAATTGTGAGCAGAGATTAAACAATAAGCTTGTGAGAAGCTTATGGAAAGATGCCCAGCATGTTTGACACAAGTTATGCAGTTTTCTATTCTATGAAATAACAAGGAAATGAAGGTAGGCTTCTAAATTTGAAGAAAGTACAAATAAAAAAAAACCAAATAAATTTCTCATTTATCATTTTGGCATTTAGCAAAAGGAAATCATTTGGTAATGGTAACTCGCCTAAAGCAGTATACATTAATTCTGATTTAATGTTAGACAGTACAAAAAAAGAAAGTATAATGTCTTTTTTATATATAGTGCATGTACACATCTGGTTTTATCTGATTTGCTTGGGTTTATAGAGGTGAACATAGTGCCTTTTGGAAGAGGAGAAACTTGGATAGAGTGAATGTCCTTTAAAAAAGAACTATAAGAGAACAGATTTGGACAGTTGAAAGGCCCAGGTGGCCAATAGATGTTCTAAACAGAGGGTCTCAATTTAAATACAGCAGGAGAGTTCAGGATTCACCATTGTAATATAAAAGCTACCTAAAACTAAACTGTCTGCCATAGATAAAGTGAAACAGGTTTGCCCACAACTTGAGATTGTAGTCGTATTTGTCTGCAGAATGCTAACCAGCTCTGTGGTGAAGGGCTTTGAGCCATTTATTCATCTAATGAACTGCAGTCGGCTGAAAAGTTGTGTCCCCCGAGTGCCGCTGTGCCAAAAGAAATTAGGCATTGGCTGGATTGTAGCCCATCTACAGATGCCTACTCTCTTTCTTTTCTCCTCCATGCTAAGTCCATGTTTTGGTAGCTTTGAGAGGAAAAAGTAGGAGAAGGATGAAGAAACAGTGGAAGATATGGGGAGCAGAGTGTCTCCTCACGTCCTAACTTACACCTCTCACTGCTGACACATCACTTTCCATCTCTCTCCTTCCTTGTTACTTACTCTCTCGGCTCCTCCTCCCTTTATCTCTTCGTCTGTGTCTGACTTTTTCTTTGTCCTTCCTCCTCCTCCCCCCCTTTGCTGTATCCGTTTCACTGTCCTCTATCTCCCTTCACTTTGCAAAATCCTTCTTGCACTATTTTCATCCTTTGCTTTGCTTCGCCTTTCCTCTCGTTTTTTCCACCTCAGCAGCAGCTGTGGAGAGGTCAAATGAGGTAACAGCTCACAAGTTGACATCACTACACTGCATGCTATGCTTTCCGAGTTTGCACAGTTGCAGTTATTTGGCTAAAACAAATGTGGTTTTAATACTATAATTACACAGATTGGAGCTGTGTTGGGAGTCTCACCTGACTATCCCCATCTCTCTCATCACCGTATCTTTCACATCTTCCATGAGCTAGCTGCCTGGCAGCCTTGAAGCTAGAACAATGGCATGTCTGATTTAATAATTCCAGACACGTAATCTGGTTTCATGTGTCGGCAATGAAAGTGTGTAAATATCATTAAATTAGGGCATGATTTGATTGTGAATTTCTGCAATTCCTCCAATGGTCAAGAGATCAGCCAAAGAGCTTGATGGCAGGCTGACAGGAAACCCATTTTTCCTCTTCTCATAAGCGCTAGGGTTTTCAATGTGTTTTGCATTCAAACACTCATCTAAATGAGTTAGGCCAAGGCCTCAGGCAACAGGCGCAACATGAAAAGCACATTATGACTTTGGCTGATATTTATCCCAAGCTAAATATAACATAAGAGCTGTTCCTACAGATTTTTTTCCTTTTCATTATGCTTGTGTAAAGCAGGTCACACTCCCTAAATGAAAAGCTTGTGTTTCGTAATTTTAGGAATAATTTGGGGGATAAAACACAACCTCTCTACAGAATCTGAACATCCCCTTTAAGTATTCACATCATTAGTTTAAGGGAAGGGCAGGCCCAACGATGTATAAGGCGCTAAGCAGAGTTTTATTTGTGGCCTGTAGAAATGGGAGTCAGGGGAGTGCGGCTAAGTTTAAGAGTTGCTCACAAGCACGCATTGGATAAAAGATTATGTCAACTATATTAGTAGATATAATAACAAACAGTTACAGCGTGCATGAGACGTAACCTCAGCTCAGACGAAGGCATTAAAATCGTTATATAATATATAAGCAAAGTCTGCTTATACTTCAGGCCAGCTCTTGAAAACACAAATAAAATATAATGCTACTTAAGATTTGCTCAAATACCTATGTGTGCTGACAGCTCATTAGCAACCACTTGTATTAAGGAGATGAATGTATTCACCAAACTGTATTAATAAATACTAATAAACATTTTTTCTATAGATTTCCATCTTTTTTTAGAGTCGCCACAAACCAGGATTGATTTAATTTTGTTTGCATTTTCAGTGAGTGTGTGTTTTAATAACGTTGTGTCTAATTCATTAATTACAACATTTAACTGTCACAAAGGTAGTGGTAATGATTTCTTGCATTTTTTTTCAATTCTTTCAACAAACCAAAACCAAAGAAATGAAGTCCAATCCAGGGACACCTTGTATTAAGATGGAATTCAGGTTTACCTTCCACAGCTCTTTTGAAGAAGACTTTGCAGCTTCCACACGTCACCACACCGTAGTGACACCCGGATGCTTCGTCTCCACAGACCAAGCAAACTTTGGCCGTTGAGGAAGGTTGTCTGAGCGCTGAGCTGAAAGGATACATGGAAGAAAAAGCTTTCAGATTGGGCATAAATTTACAAAGGATTTTATTAAAGTCATCAACCAATCCTGTCCTGACTGTTGTCTTCTTAACTGATGCACATGGTGAGACTCATCTTTACAATTCAAATGACAGCAGCAGCACATTGTTGCGGGCCATAAAGATGTCTTCCAACAGAGGGAGAGAGAGAAATAGAAAGGGGAGCTTTGCGATCTTCTGATTTATAGCTCCACTGGGCTTACAGAGATGACAGTGACAGAATTATGGAGGAGATTATTTAAATTCAAGAGGCATAAAGACACAGTACAGGATCTCAACCTAAACCAAACCACTTGCCCCCTTTTTAAGAAGAAAATGTGCGAATTACTAGAAAAAATGTTGAAAATGGCCAAAAACTAAAGATCATAGCAAAAACAAACGTCATTACAGATCAAAGGTGTGTGATTGTACACTATTGTCTGTAACATGGCATTTTTGTTCTATTTTCTTCAACGGTCGAGGTGTCTGAACTGATCTTTTTCCTGATCCATTGTTTATTTTAAAAACATTTATTCCTTCCAATAAAGACTTCACTCTTGACTGACTGATTACATAGCATTTAAAGCCAAGCTTTAAATGCTTGTCCTACCGAATGCAGTGTTAAGTGGGGAACTTTGTGAAGACTTCCACCAGATACATTTAGATGGTGATAGGTGTCAAATGTCTAACTTTAGTTAATCAATTCTAAAACTTGGTAATTATGGGGGAAATGGGAAATACATGCCCTGCGATGGACTGGCGACCTGTCCAGGGTGTGCCCCACATCTCGCCCAAAGACTGCTGGAGATAGGCACCAGCTTCCCCGCGACCCACTATGGAATAAGCGGTACAAAATGACTGACTGACTGACTGGGAAATACATTATCACTGATCTGAATTTGTTACTTTCTGTTTAGGAGCCACTTCAATTAGGATGAAGAGCTTACTATGTTAACCTGACCTACGCAGCCTGTTAGAACATCATGCATACATACATACATGCATACATGCATACAAGCATACATACATACATACATACATACACTGCCTTTCACTTATTCAATTTCAGGTTGTAGAGGTTAAAGGTTAAGAAAGGGAATTCCAGACATCGCTCTCCCCAGAAACATCCTTCAACTCATTCTGTTCTCTCAGGCCAGAAGGGATGTCTGGGTCGACCACATTGTCTCCTCTCAGTGGGATGTGCCCAAACACATGAACTGAAAACAAACCTCATAATCTGGCTCTAGAAACACTGCTATTCTTTAATATTCACTAGATGCTCTCCAGGGACCCATCACACTCTCTATTTCAACTTCCCGCTACAATTCTAACACATACGCCTATGATAACAACACACCCTGGGCCTGGCACTGGAATTACTCACTTGGACCTTGTCAGGAAGCAGCCATGCACTAGAAGATCCCCCTCCCAGTCCATGGATTACATTTTAAATTGCTGACAACTAAGCCACAACAGCAAATATGCATCCCATATCGTAGTTACGCTGCCAAAGCTATCACTATACGCTGTCCCCATCTCTACCCAGGACCAAGATGTGGGGCTCTTATGATAATAAGCCACCACAACTTCACTGTGAGGAACATTTACACTTTATTCTTTCTTGGTTCAGAAGATGTCATAATATGTCCCAGAAGCCCTAATCAAGGTCCTTCAAACACCGTCCAGATCCAGATGTTTACATTGTGGCATGGTCTGTGTGAAGAGCCCTGGGAAACTAAATGTGAACTTTTTGTTCATTGTAAATAACCTTCTATAAACAACATGATGGCGGTTAAAATGTATAAATAGCTTTGCATAAGCTGATATGACATTTCTGTGCTGGAAATCTTTAGGACAGTAGAGGTCTACATTGGACTTTGGGACTGGCTCTGCTCTGACTAACCATTAGCTTTAGCCTTCAGGAAGAACTAATCTGAATTTATGGAAAATGAAGATGCTAAAAAAGTTATTTGCTTCATGTGAGACCTTAACTGCTTATAACCTGACAACATTGTGAGTTGCTCTAATACCTACATCTGCTACCTGTATATACTTCAGCATTAAGTTTTCGAAAGTGTTCCTTAAAGCAAGCAGTGGTTTACACAAAAAAGAGGTCTGTTTCTAAAGCAGCACTGCCTGAAGGTAGAAAAATCCCCACAATCCACTGGATGTTTCCTCTGCGTACAGAGGCTTCTTTGAAAGCTCAAAATATTTCATAATATACCAGAGATGATAAAATTCTAACATTTTTTTTATTTGTTACTTCTAGCCAATTTTGTATTTTCATGTTTTGTTTTTGTTTCCATCCATGCATATTTAAAAAAATATCTATCCATGGTCACCTGCTAATTCTTGACTTGGTTGAGGAAACAGCGCCTGAAGGGAAACCAAGACATTTCTCTCCCTGGCAATGCTCCAAGGTTCATGATGTGTGTTCCCAAGGTGTCTAAATAAGACATATTGTGTCCAGATCAGTGTCCAGTAGGTTTTTGGTTCTGCTGAGCAGTAAACGTCCAGTGGGATGTGCTCGGAAATCCTCCAAAAGTAGGCATCCGGTACATATCCTGCTCAGATCCCAGAACCACCTTAACTGACTCCATCCAGTGCAGAGGAGCACTGGATTAATTTCAGACTGTCCCTATACAGGGGTAATTCATGTCAGCCACTTTTATCTGGGATCTTCATTCTTTAGGCAATGATTCATATGATTCATGACCATATGTGATGGTTAAAATGCTGACAGGTTGATAAATCAAGAGGTTCCTTTTTGGTCTAAGCTCTCTCTTCACCCCAATAGACCAAGACAAACAGTGCTTATATTACTGCAGACAAGGCCCCAATTAATCTCTTCATCACCTCTTGAACCATACCATCAACCATAAACAAGACAACAAAATACTTCAACTCCTCTTCTGGAGACTAACTCTTCAACTGTAGTCAGAAGTTCACTGTTTCTCATTTGAGAACTTTGAATCAGACTGAAAGTAGATGACTCTGATCTTGGCTGATTTGCATTTGGTGCAAAGCACTCCAGTGCAAGCTAAAAGTAATTGTTTAAAGATACCACATGACCACATCAGCTGCAAAAATCAAATATGGAACCCTGGGGTTCCCAAAGCAGACACCATTCTTTCCATGATGAGATCCTCTTGATGAAAACCACAAACAGGATTGGCTGCCTTGGAAGAGTCCAACCCACACTGAAATAAGCGTAACATAAAAGCATTCCAGGTACCCCACAAAAAAACCTCAGGGGACACAGTCATAAACCTTTTCCAGATCCACTAGACCCATGGGGACTGGACAACTAAACTTGTGATGCCCTCAACAACTTCACAAGGGCACAGATATGGCCCACTACTCCATGGCCAGGACAAAAACTGCTCTGTTCAACATTCTGTTGAAACCTCCTTTCCATTGCTAATTATAAATGGAACGCTGTGATTTCTCTCACAATTTAGTCAAATTTTGTTTTGCTTTTATTGAGGAGCTAAGAGCTTAATAGTTGTTTGTTATAAACATACAGTTATATAATAATATTAGGTAAAGTATTTCCCATCAAGCTGAGACACAAAACACACACAAACATGTGGATGGGTACAAAGAGAGAACACTTTGTATCAAAACATCAAAAGTGGCCTCAGCTTCTCCCTCTTTTCTGTGCTAATTACCTCTCTTCCATCCCAATCAATAACCTGCAAGGTGATTGTCTGGTTAAAATTCTCCGTACAGCCTCCATCAAACCAGCTGCTGGGCTCTCTCTCACCATCCTCTCTCTATCTCTGCTCCCTGCACACACATTTCCTCCAGGGGACGAGCTGGAAAGGTGTACCGCAGCAGCACACTCAGATACAATCACGACCACTGATCTAATTCCCTCTTGTCCGTCTACACACACATTCAATTTGTTAGGACGCTTAGAGGAGTCTCTGGTGAGGTGTTTGTCTGACTTGATCTTTCTGGCACTGGGCCTCGTGGTTTCACCTAAGGTGAGTGTTTGTGTCTGCAAATTCAGTCCATGTCAAGATGTATTTTCAGCATGTTAATGCACTGGATACTCCACCGTAGCTTTGGCCTCTTCACATCAACACAAAGTGGTGTTAGGAAGAAGACAACAGAGGCCAAAAGACATAGCCCTGGAAAGATTTTCAGCCAACAACAACATGAGCAGCAAATGAGAGGTCCGTCTAAAGTCTGTCTACAATATTAAGTCAGTGGTCAACCCCTTTCATAGTGCCGCACATTAAAACCTCATCGCCACATGCTGCATGCCTGTTTCCTGGTCAACCAGCAAGGTGACTTCCCCTCCCTCAGAGAAGTATATAGGTCATTCACTTTCTGCTCATGAAACCGGAGCAGACAGGCCAGGCAGCAATGACTGTGCACCAGGAACAGCTGCCGAAATTGTAGCACAAGCAACTAAACCAAACATGAGCGAACATTCCCGCAATAAGTATTTTTATTTGCAAAATGAAGTATAAAATATCAGTTAAAAAAAGGCTAGAAATATGTTTTCACTAGGGTTTTAACGAGATGCCATACCACAAGATCTCAAGCTATTAAAAATTCACTATCGTTCTCATGAAAGGTATCCAAGCACTATCCAAACTGGCACCACTTTGTCCGGTGAATTAAGTGATCATGAGAATACCAAAACTGGCTAATTGTTAGCTGTGAACACTGCTAAAATTTGTATTGGAGCCTTTTATATATATTAAAACTAAAGAGCTTTTTATTAAAATTCTTTAAAATACAATTTAAAACCTTTCCTATGCTAGTGGAAACAAAAAAATGAGAGTTAAAAATATTACTAAAAACGTATCTCCTCTTGTTCTTGTTAACACAATATTATGTATAGCCTTGTATCGGAAGCTGGATATATCATCGCACCACGGTCTTTAGGAGTTTTGTGAAAACAGGAAGGAGATTAAGCCAAGGTCTGGTACATTAGCAGTGTTGTGTTCATTTTACCATAATAAATAAATGTTTACTAATGGTTCATTGTATAAAGGAAATTAGAACCAAAATGAACTACATAATACTTTTATAATAACATTTTGCTTTAAATTATAAATTACAAATAAATGGAAATTAGCAAATCAACAGCATCGTTCAGCTGTGGTATCTATGCATTTCTGCATTTAGCTCAAAAACTAGCTCTTACACAGTAGCAGGATTATGACAATGACCCATATATTTTAGACAAGGTATCAACATCTTTTTTTCACAAATAGAGAAAAGGTTTTAAAAAATCAAAATGCATTTTAACGACTTCAAACTAATCAATGTAGAATAACTCGATCCAAGGTTCACTTGCCCATACAGTATATTACGGTTTTAATGCTTGTCTGAATCAATGTGATCTTTGTGCCATTATGTTTGTGTGTGTTGAAGCATACACACTTGGACAACTTGAGTGACCCTGGTCAAAGCCGGCCTTTTTCTCTTAGTGGATGGAGCCCACAGGCTGAGATTAACCTCAGAACTTTTTCTCCTCTTATAAGGACCAATTAAACAAGACAATTAGTGGAAAGATTCTGGAAAAATCTGAGTTTAAAGACTAGACTAGAGGAATCGTTGGTTTAAGTTTGAAAACAGGATCTTACTTATTTTTATAGATTTTAAAAAGTTACCAAAATAGTTTTAATAATTGCTATCAAATGCTCTCAAAAACAGGCTTTTAGAGCGCCCTATTCCAATGCATAATGCTTGTTATAATGTGACTGGGTTTATTTGAAGTAATCCTGCATGTCCAAGGCCTTTCAAAAGATATGATAATCATGTCTCTGTATCACAGAGCCTCTCTGAAGAAACAAAAACAAACAAACAAAACAACGATTTATTTAGATATATTTTGTAATATACTCTTAAAGTATATGCCTATACTAACTATTGTGTTGATGTGAATATGTGTATGGATGGGAAAGTGACTGATTGTACTGTATAGCGCTTTGGGGTTTCTGGGGACTTGATAAAGCGCTATACAAGTCCTGGATATTTGGCATTATACTTAAAAAGTCCCACTGAGAAGTACAACAAGTAATATGCTTGAATATCAAAGCAAAAGCTACAAGCTAACATACATGCCACAGTTCTGGCCACTCCAGGTAAAGATGTGTAAAATCCCTTAAAATGAACTCATGTTTTAGTCTCGTCGAATAACCTAAATAAACAGTGGGACCTTGGGATCAGCAAGTCTCCATGACAATCATTATACAGTATCATCAGTATCTTACAAAAATGAGTACACCCCTCATTTTTGTAAATATTTTATTAAGTCTTTTCATGGGACAATACTGAAGACATGACACTTTCATACAATGTAAAGTAGTCAGTTTACAGCTTGTATAACAGTGTACATTGGTGTTTCCTCCAAATAACCAAACACGCAGCCATTAATGTCTTAATTGCTGGTAACAAAAGTGAGTACACCCCTAAGTGAAACTGTACCCAAAATGTCAATATTTTGTGTGGTCACCATTATTTGCCAGCACTGCCTTAACTCTCTTAGGCATGATACAGACCTTGATCTCCACCTTCCGTTTAAAGATGTCCCACAGATGTGAAATAGGATTTAGGTGTGGAGACATGCTTGGCCAGTCCAGCATCTTCACCCTCAGTTTCTTTAGCAAGGCAGTGGTCATCTTGGAGGTGTGTTTGGGGTTGTTATCATGTTGTAGTACTGCCCTGTAGCATAGTTTCCGAAGCGAGGGAATCATGTTCTGCTTCAGTATGTCACAGTACATGTTTGCATTTATGGTTCCCTCAATGAACTGTAGCTCCCCACAGTCAACTCATGCAGCCCCAAACAATGAAACTCCCACCACCATGCTTCATTATAGACAAAAAACACTAGTCTTTGTACTCCTCACCTGGTTGCCACCACACATGCTTGGGACAATCTGAACCAAATAGGTTTATACTGGTCTCATCAGTCTCTATGTCCTCAGTCTGTTTGTCCTCAGCAAACTGTTGGCGGGCTTTCTTGTGCATCGTTCTTTGCATAATCATGTCCAGAGGTTCCAGAGCAGTCCGCAGGACAGAGGTAGCCTTATTATCAGCTTATTCAGCTGTTTTAGGTCACTGGTTCGGATGCTGCTGTCCCAACAGATGAAGGCAGAAGAAATTGCACTCTTTAAAAAAATCTGACTTTCAGAGGTTCTTACTGTACTTCTTAAGGATTACAGTCAACAATATCATAAGGTGAGAGGTGGGTTACATCCTGTACAATGCCTATCCATCAGAGGGCAACACAGAGACACACTAGACAAACAACTATCCACAGACACACCCTAAATGCATGGGGAGAACATTCAAACTCCATGAAGAAAGATTCGAACCCGGGACCTTCTTGTTCCACAGCAACAGTGCTAACCACTGCTCCACACTGCAGCCTACAACTGAGAATATTTGTAAAATAAGCTCTTAAAATGGTCCCAGTAGATAATTTTCTGCAATTTTGTTGCAGCCAGTTCTCTGAACACAGTGTTTGACAAATTTATTTCTGGACTCCTCACTTCTCTATTTCTGGGTTTGGGCTTAGACTTATTCACTTAGACTGACTACATAGATCAAAAAGGCCTCAGTCTTTGCTCCTGTTCCTTTTTCTCTCTCTCTCTCTCCGCACAGAAAACCCCAGGGCAGCAGTTTCATTGTTTTCAGTGTCCTTTCATCTTTAGAGATAACACACAAAGCTAACAACTGATTTAGTTACTGTTTATTTCCCATGAGGGTACAGATGAGTACACAACGCCTGTTTATACGCACCCAAATTTACAAGCAGATGTTTTAATCTCCTAACTCTTTTACACCAGCTTTTAGTGGTTATCTGCTTAGGGGAAATATGAATGAATTCTCAAAAGAAAAAAGCAAATTTGTGAGGACAGAAAGCTTTGGACAGATGTTTGGACTTAAACTGCTCCCATGCCTTTCTAGAAGTAATTCAGATGTCACACTGGGAGCATTCTTCAAATGGCTGAAATGTCTGTGCTCTCTTGCAACAGCAGAGGGAAGGCAGTAAGCAAACAAGAGCAAAAAGGATATTAATTAAAGCACCATGGGTAAAGACAAGTGAAAAGCCATTCAATTCATCTTCCTCAACACGCAGAGAAAAACTCAGACCATTCCTCTTTTTACAATCTCTCTACATCATCCAGATTCCTGGATCCTCACTTAACCTCTCCTCAGCTAACCACCCACATTTTGTTTAGGATGAGAGATATGATGGCCATGGAAGAAGAATGATTTTGTAAACCTTTCTGTGCTGATTGGCAGATTCATTCATGAACGGGGTGATTAAGGCACAAGTGTTGCTTGGCTTTCTCTCTGAGATCTACAGAAAGTAAACTGTGTTCCAGAGAATTCCCTGCAGGGACCTTGTCTCTACGACGCCGAGTGGAGCAGTTTCCCAATCTGAAGGAGGACCGCATCAACGTGGTAACGTGCAGTTTTGGCCGGCCGACAGAACAGCCGCCACTCTCCACAGCTAAGGAGGTTAGCTGTAGCTAACCGTTTGTTGACTGTGGGTGTTTCTTTAAACTTCGTCGTCGCCCGGACACTTCTTCTCAGTACGGTTCATGAGGTTAGGTTTAGGCAGGGTGATAGAAGTGATTTAGGATGAAATGATCTAAATGTTTTTATTTTATGAAGTTTGGTTTTGTTTGTGAAACTCTGCTATCTTAGTGCTAGCAGGCTACCTGCAGCACACGTGCTCAGTTTTGTTATCTGTGTTTGTGTGTTTCAAAAGTTAAGACAAACTTTATTTAAAGGGTGATTTTAAACACAGAAGATTGATCATAACGCGGCGTCCACGCTTATGCATTTTAACCCTTTTATTAACGGTATTTTAAAGGTATGTGTTTGATTCTGGTGCTAAGCTATAAGCTTCTTTTGTTAGCTTTAACTGCTAACAGCTAAGAACACGTGCTTGCATACATAAGCCCCATTTCTCCAGAAAGATTTGTTTTTTTTCCAAATTATTTCCCTAAATATTTTACTATTTCCTTAACAATATTTATTTAAATATTATTTTAATAAATAAAAGGTAGCTAATGAGACACCGTTGAGAATTTGTCAACCAGAAGGTTGGTTTTATTCAGCAGATCATTCTTTAAAACATTATTTTATTAAAATAATATTTTATCTGATTTTGCATTGTGAATGGTTGTCTAAAGGTATGCTGATTATTGCCTAAGTTAGTTCCAAAACTAACTTTAACTTCACTTCCAGATTCTTCAAGATAATCCTTGGTTCTCAAACAAAAAAATTGCATGATAATGTTGCATCACTCTTTCGGTCACGGGTTCAACTATCTTTAATCCACTTGTTTATATTGTACATAGCCCATTAGTCTTCCGTATTCTTTAATTCTGCTTGGTAGTTTAGTTGGATTGTTTTAGCATGGTGAAGAGTTTGTTGATTGAAATATGTTTGACTTTGAGTTGACTTATTTTTGTTAATAAATTCTTGTATTTTAAGAAATTGTGTGAATTCATTCCATGTGTGTGCAGAGTTTTGCTGTTCAATAATGTCAGAGCTTGGCTCACACCTTTCTATTTTGTCCTAATACCACCGCCTTATTGGGCTGGTATTCACAGGACAACCCTTAACAGACCAAAATATTATTTCATAAAATATTAATGTATTAATATTAAATAATATATTCAGATTCAGTCACAACACTCTGATGGACTAATGGCCTTTACAGATTTTGGCTTACCTCCCTTACCATCCTGATAACTGTGATTTGTTGCAGTTCCAATTGTTTCATACTTTTTATTCCTTGCTCTGAGTGTAGATTTAGGTAGGTATACCTGAGTATAACAGAAAGACTGAGATCTCTTAAAGCAGAAAATATTCTAAAATCTTGCTTATAAACTTTTAGCCTCAGGTAGAGGATTTTGCTACCTTGCCCTTTCATGTCAAAAGCAATTCATTTCCTAAACAAGCATTTTGTAAAAAAAAAAAAAAAAGGTTTAAAAATGTCCCCTTTTCCTGATTAGCAGACTTAAACAGAGATGTTTTAATTAAATTTTTTTTTATTTGTTGATTTCTGAAATTCCGCATTACAGGGTAGATCACATTGAAGCTCTAAATTGCAGAGGGTGTTGTTGGTATTAAATGTTTTTTTTTTAATTGTCTATCATTAAAGTTAAATGTTTACATGTTTACATATTTAGATGAAGATTTTGTTTTATAATTTTGTTCACAGGGTGATATGAATGGACATTTTAGCTTCCCAAACAAGCAAAATAAAATGCCTATTCTGTTTTTGTACTTTCAGTCATTTCCAGATGTAAAAATATCAAACGATAGCTGCCTTATACTTGAATGTGATGTTTTCTTGTCTTTCTCATTTTAAAGAAGAGCTAAAAGTAATTGGTAATTCAAGAATCCTTCATGACGACTAATATATCGAGGCACGTGACGTCGCCCGGTACGGCGGAGCCGGGGTCCCAGGAGCCAGGCCTGGGGTCGGGACTCGCCGGAGAGCGCCTGGTGGCCTGGTTGCTCCTTGCGGGACCCAGCCGGGCCAAGCCCGAACGAGAGACGCGAGGCCATCCCCCAGTGGGCCCACCACCTGCAGGGGGAACCGTGAGGTTACCGGTGCAAAGAGGATTGGGTGGCGGACGAAGGCGGAGAGCTCGGCGGCCCGATCCCCTGATGCTTAGGCTGGTTCTTGGGACGTGGAATGTCACCTCGCTGGGGGGGAAGGAGCCTGAGCTTGTGCGGGAGGTTGAGAGATATCGCCTAGAAATAGTCGGGCTCACCTCCACGCACAGCGTAGGCTCTGGAACCCATCTCCTTGAGAGGGGCTGGACTCTCTTCTACTCTGGAGTGGCCCACGGGGATAGGCGGCGGGCTGGTGTGGGTTTGCTTGTTGCCCCCGAGCTCAGCCGTCTCGTGTTGGAGGAGGTGTCTGGGGAGAGGGACGTGTGGGTGTCTCTGCTTAGCCTGCTGCCCCCGCGACCCGGTCCCAGATAAGCGGAAGACGACGAGTACGAGTACGAGTACAAGTACGAGTACGAGTAAACGTAATTGGTCCCCTTGTTGGGTAATATTTATTGAGAAAGGAAACTGAAACTTTCCTAATGTGTTGTTATTGCACACTGAATAAATGTACGCAAAATAAAGTTTAGATTTTCCTAAATTCTTCAGTGTGAGATCATGCTGCAACAATAAAAGATTAATTTATTTTAAGGCTTTTACACAGCTGCACCAGGGTTGCTGATAAGCATGGAAGTCACTGAATTTAATAAGATGTCATTATGAATAAATGTACTAAAATGGCTAGATGATGAATAAAACCAAGTTGTCACAGTTAAGAAAGAACTCCACGACCCAAATAAGTACATTAGCATGGCGGCGTCAGTAAACAAGCAGCTGAACTGAGAGCTCTGTTGTCATGAAAAACAATGTCCTCATCATGCATGTAACACTGCCTGACACAAACACACATGATTGCTCACACAAGTTCGGCGCTTTGTTTGCACTGCTGCAGAGCCAGCCACCCACTATAAAGATAAATGTGCGTGTGTGCATGCGTGTGTGCGTGTGCGTGTGTTCACGTGTTTAGGCAGAAACACTGACTCCCTCGCTGTAGAGGCTGTTATAGCTGGGATAGTTCAGATTGGGCGCCACAACCTCCCTGAACCTGCCCTTCATGAAAGAAAAGCATCCTTGACTCTGACAGAAACACACACACACACACACACACACACAAACAGCTCTACAGTTTGGCCTGCAATTTCTATGTAATACACACTCCTGGCACACTGAGAAACCTTATGCTAGACCATTTCAAAGAATATTTACGTAACACACAACTTGGCATGTTAGAAAGGTAAAGGTAGATCAGTTTGAAAGAGGACAAAATGGCTTACATAACCATGAGCAGACAGTATAAACAGTAGGTTGACACCCACTCACCACCTCTCAAAGGAAGAGAGGTCTTATGGGTAGTGTAAGAGAGCCACAGGGGATTTATTTTCCCAGCAAAGGTGACCCTAGCATTGGAAACTGTACCTGAGCATACAGAAATATGAGATTTCCTCTTTGCTTGGCTTGTTTTACGCTTGTATTAGGGTTACAGTCTAATCTGCACTGATTGAAAAAACTATTACCTTAAGATGTTGTCCATCTTATATTTTAAAATGCCTGTCATAAATGGAACAATTATTGTTTAAAGTCTACTCTAACCAAATGGTACTTGGTCTCTTTGTTTTAAACCAAACGTCAACTCATTTCCCCTCCCAGTCTTATGCTTGCAAACTTTGAGTGACCTTCCCCAAAACAAGCAAATCAAGATTACCCTTCCCTTACAAATCTCCTGCTTTGACTGTAAACAAAGAAAGGAGACAAGCTTTAGAAATTCGCACGCACTCCTTTAAGGAGTTCTTCAGGCTTAGTGTATGCAAAGATAGAAACTTCAGTGTTATTCTGATCTACACAGTATCCAGTTTGGTCCCAACATGTCTGAACATAAACATCCATTGCATGCCTCTCTTTGCTGCTCTTTGTTGCAGTTCCATCTCTGCTATGGAGATGCTGCAGCTAAATTAACCCTAAGGCCAGCAGGAGTACAACTCATCACTTTCTAACTAGCTGAGTCACTTGACCATTTTTGACATAAATTATGTACAGTAATATAAAATGAATAAAATTAATCACCTGAAATATTTTGGCCGAGCTTTAAAACTCGCGAGCATTAATCTGTGGGAGACATGGCAGGATGTTATTATGGGGTGGGGAGGATCATCAGGGATGGAAGCAACCTTAATTTGTGCCTGCCAAGGGCACAGGAACCGATCGCATCCAAACAGTGTAAATTTAGGCTCAAGATGCAACAGCCTGCCAAAAGCTCCATTCATACTTTCCATGTAGGAACTTAACTAAACTCTGACTGAGTCTGTGTTAGTGGAAATAGCTCTGTACACTATAATTTTCACTAGAGGAGAACCATGTCTAATACGTCCCCTATTAATAACCCACCACTAAGTGAACCATTTGAATGCAACTGTCAGAATTCTTCTCCTATTTTTTATTTTGAAATTCCATCAAATTTCTAAACAAAAATTGATAGATTTTACCAGTATTTTTATTTTCATTCTTGATATTTGTGTAGAAAAAACATTTAAATTGTAAAGTTTAACTGGCTGGATGTAACAAATCATAAAAATACAATGCTGAAGTTAGGTTTCAATTCAGCAGTGCTGAAGTTAGCTTTCTCTACACAGCAGTGTGTAAGGGGCTAAATCGCTGCTTTTTGCAATATAATGCACTTTTGGTACGCTCAAAAACTCTGAGTTGCCAAATATGAATTAGACTATTCTACCTTTAAAACAAATTCCTAAAACACATTAATTTTATTGGAAAAAAACAGGAGTGCCAGATCAACGTTTCGCATCTAAATCAGACCTAGCTACAGATCCAGAACTACAGATCCAGTTCAAAATCCAGTTTTCATAAAAACAATGAGTATTTAGGTAAGGGTTCCCCTGTCATAATTCAAACAATAAATTTGGACAAAGTTGGACAAATACAGGACTTGTGATGTTCTGTTGATTTCTTTGTTTTAGTTAATCAGTAGTGAGTAAATATTGGCTGTTTTATATTAAATATGACACCTGATTTTATTTGATTCCAGCTCGCTTCAGTTTAATTAGAGGTTTTTAAGTAAGAGACTACATACAGTCATATTCAATAAATTAGAATATGCATTCTGATGAGTCTCGTTTGTCTCGATTATAAGTACCTTATAAAACTAGCAACCTTTAAGCAGATATTGAACATACTTTTCATTAAGCCCACACTTTAAAAACTGTTTTTTATTGGTCTGATGTTATATTCTAATCTTAAATGTTGTGTTTTCATTAGCTGTAAGCAGAAAAGGCATCATAATTAACAGAAATAAAGGCTTGAAAACATCAGTCTGTGTGTAATTAATATATATTAAGTGTTTCACTTTGTGAGTTGAGTTACTGAAAAAAAACAACTTGTCAATAAATTTTTTAATTCACTGAATATGACTGTAGGTATCCTGTCAACAGATTCTCTCATATGAACTGTGAATCTCTGAAGCTCCTCCAGAGTTAGTATGGGCCTCTTGGCTGCTTCTCAAATTAATTTAAATCAATTTTGAAACCTGAGAGATGAAAAAATAAGTTTAGTAAATTAAAACTCACAACAGTTTGTACCATTGTCAGCTTATTCGGAAAAACCAATCCTGAATAAATCCAAGCAGTATCGTTTGAATTACTGAGGCAAAACGGTATTTTCTTCTTTCAAAAACTGCTTCTAAGAAAAAATCCTCAAGTGCTCAACTTCCCTCTTTTATTTTAGAACAGAGTTTTCAAGATCATTTGATCTAATAAACAAAGCAACGTGGAACAAAGGTGACTTGTTAGAAATACTTAGTCAGGCATCAAGTTGCTTTCCAAACATGGGAAATCGAGAAACAATGCAAACAAGAGGCGGGTGACAAACACAGCATGTTTAACACATGAAAGAACATGAAATACCAGCTCAGTGGCCTAGATCATGTCCCTCATCTGAATGTAAACTATGTGATTAAAACAAAAGCAAGCTTAGGAGCTGCTTTTAATCTAACATTTACACAAGAAAATCTCCTTTCAACACCGTTGTGAATTGTGTCCTAAAATGGACCACTTCAAAGTGACACTTCTTAAACTAGTTGTTACACAAGCAAATCCTTGGATTTTGGTGGCGTGAATGAACTTTAGACCTGACCTCCCCCGCTGTTCATGTTTCAGCTGTATTTACTGCTTACTCTGCTTCCTCCCACCAGCTTCACACAATACCTGGCACCATACAAAATTTGCCAAAAGGCAGATTTGGATGCCTTTGCATGTGCAGGACCTGACCTCTAAACTGGGCTTAGAGGCCCTGGGGCAATTGAGAAAAACAAATCCCCTGACAGGGAGATTATCTTTAAGGGATGAGCGCTGACCTGAGCCACCTCCACACACCTCACACTTCTTACCTCTGTTCTCCGCTTTCTAACAACAGCCCACCAACACCTGACTGCTGTTTATGCTGACCTCACATGCGCTAGAAAGCATCATAGAGTCATTAAGAAAATATACAGAAAGCTTAAGGTTGGCATTTGAATTATCCAACCTCAATAAGTAAATTAAGTTTGAGTCCAAAGTAATAAAACATGCCAGGGAATATTTTATCCAAAAATGACCTTTTCTTTTCGCCTGTGAATCAAAAAGGCCTCATTTAGAATGTAGGTTAATGTGCACTGGCGCTAACACATGCTGCCAACAACCCTACGCATTAGCTGTCACATGTGATCATCTTCAACACCCACAATTCTGCAAGGACGAAAATGAAGATGAGCGCTGGGTCCAGCACATGCAGAAGGCAGCCACTGCACACACAAACCACAGAACGCTAAGCTATATGCCGATCTGTGAAATTAGCTGTGCCGCTGTCAAGTAAAGCAGTTTATTATATGTGTACTTAACAGTGAAGTGGCTCAGTAAAGTCACTGGGTATGAAACCACAACCTCAAGATGGTTGCTACAGGAGCCAAATCCAAGTCTCAACATGGCAAAGATCCAGAAGTTTAACTCCACACATTCTCCATGTTGGCTCCAACAAATCACTCACCACTCACACTTTTTATGGTATTCTAGAGGTTTAGTCGCAGCCTTGTCCACAAATGGAAGTCTTCTCTACACTCTCAAATAAAACAAATAGTGACAAATATTGTTTCAATCGTTGGGAAAATGCAAAAAAAGAAAATCCTGGAGAAGTATTGAGGATACCTTTTAATTTGTTTTCTAAATTTAAAGCAAATCTTTGTGATATTTTTGCTGTTTCAGATCTACAGGATTTTTTAATTAACAAAAATTACCATAACAATTTAAAATACAAAATAATGGTAAAAAACGCATATTCACATTTAACAAAAATAAAAATATATATATTAGTGACCCAAACACAAAGCTCTTGGACAAATAAGATAAAAACAACCAGGTGTTACACTGTTGTATCCCCTTGTGAAGTTATTAATCGCATCCCCTTCATTCTTTTTTTATTTACTTAATAAGCATAAGCATAATAAGCATACACACATTTTAGATTTGACCACATACAGTCCACAGATTCCACACAATACATAAAACAAGTATCTTTGATTGGTGTGTGTCCACTGCATGGTAAACCAAGCTTTTGCCCCCTAAAATCACCTCCAGGTAAATACTCCGGATGCAAATTAGTAGCCCCATTTCATACCTATTTATTTAACCATAAGGTTTAGTTTATTTTTCATGGAAATTGTTTTTTGTAATGAATTATGGAGTTTAATAATTATAAAAATCCACAAATCTCAGATGGACGGACGGACCTAAACCTGACTGAGGGCATTTTTAAACATGGCTACCAGCTCTCATCATCACTAGACTAACCTTGCAGCACATAACGTAATTTTCTTTCCTTTTAAAAACAAGAAGGTAAAAATAACATCTGTCCTCATAACCTTGGCTCAGGTGAGTGCTGCCTCAGAGGTGTAGCTGACTTTTGATCTATATTTAATAGGCTAAAAGATTTGCAGTGATGCATGTGGTTGCCCTTTCAAAGCCGGCACCCATGCTGCCTTTTTCAGATGGTTACTCTGCTGCACTGTTGCTGAGTGCAGTAAAGATGTGGCGCTGTAGAGGAGTGAGCAGAAATATTGGGTAAATCCCATTAAAATGCAGACATATTCATAGATGGATTGTTATGCACCAATGAACAGCAATAACGACAAATCCGGAAACTGTGTTAAGATATAAAGACATTTAAAGGCTTCATGAGAAAACTGTGACAGTGACCAATCTTTGTCATTTGATGAAACATCATAAACCAAAATATTTATCTGCAGAATGACTCAACTCTGAAAAGACTTTCTGTCCCTCCTTTAGCAACGCTTACTTAAAGCATGATACTGCCAACACCATGTATCACCGTGAGAATAATGTGTTCAGAATAATGTGCAGTGTTAGTTTTCCACTTCCACTTGAAGGTCAAAAAGTTCCATTTTTGCCTCCTCTGAACAGAGCACTCTCTTCCAACTTTTTTCCATGTCAGCTACATGGCTTGTGGCAAACTGCAAAAGAGAATGTCTTTCTTTCAACACTTTCTTCGTGTTACTCTTTCATAATAGCCAGGTTTGTGGCGTAAACAAACAATAGCTGTCAACAGATTGCCCCACTTGAGCTGTGGATCCCTGAGGCTCCTCCAGAGTTACCACAGACCTTCTGGCTGCTTCCCTAAATAATGCTTTTCTTTCCTGACCTGTCATTTTAAGAGGTGATGTCTTGCCAAACTCTTTCCATTCTGACAATGGATAGAAAAGAGGTCCGTTCAAAGCTTGGAATACTGCTTTATAACTTCACCCTGCTTTCAATGTCTCTATGACTTTGTCCCTAACATGTCTGTAGTGTTCCTTTGTCTTCATGAAGTCCTCTGTTCACTAATGTCCTCTTACAAGCCTCTGAAGGACAGCACACATGCGGGGTGCCCTGGAGTGTCTCGTCAATTAATGTAGGTCAGTTGGTGCCTTTAAGCCACATTGGACTCATCATGCAGAGGTGCTGGACTGTTCTGAATAGAACAGGTTTAGAAAGGATTGCTGATTGCCGCGCTTTGTACTATCAGTTGCCAACGAGATGCTTGCCGGTGTACGTTAAAAACAATAAGGGTGTCCATTCACTCCACCCTTGAGGCATTTACAGAAAAAATTTATTTATCCTGAGAATTAATGACACACAGGTGGACTGTATTTACTAATTAGGTGACTTCCAACGGCCATTAGTTGGACTATTTTTTAATTAGGGGTATGATAGTAAATGGAGGCCTTAATACAAATTGACACCACACTTTTCAGATTTTCATTTGTTAAAAATTAGAACACCATGTATCATATTCCATTTACCTTACAATTATGCACTAATCTGTTTGTCTAGCACATAAGATTCAACTAAAATACGTTTGTGGTTATAAAATGAGAAAATGCTGAAAAGAGTGTGTGAGTATTTTTGCAAGGCACTGTATATAAAAACAGACACAAGCAAACTGCAACCCTAAGTAATCTTCTTTTTTTTTGGATCCCATTTAACATCATGAACAAACGGATTACCTGGAAAATGACTCAGGAACTGATGGCCTCAGTCGTTTTAATTATTTTTCTCCATGCTTGCAGTGAACATGCGCCCAACATGCACTTTGGGCACATATGAAACGTTTCCCACTTTACTGCATTTCATTCACACTGCAGCTTTAATGAAACATTACATCATAATTTGCCATGAAGAGGCCTTTGTAACCTAACTAAATACTCTGAAGGGTGGAAATATTTCCAGAAGAATAATGTTGATTTGGAGGTGACTCTTCTTCCTATAGCCCTCTGGTGCTCCTCCTCTTGATACAATGTGTCATGCACAATGTGTCATTGTTTGAGATGTACAGTATGAACTGAAAACAAATTTAATATTTAGCTTGTTGAGAAAACTCTAATAGGAGGCAGATCCCCAGAGGAGAAGGAGGAAAATAATTAATTAATCTTGCTACTAAAGTAGAGTTCTTAAAGTCTTATCATAAGAAAGTAAGTTTAGATATTTAAATTAGTTGTTGTGAACAGCAGTTTGGTCTCAAGTGACTTATGGACAGACAGCTGTGGGGAATTACACAGTGAACAAAAGAAATCCCTTTGAAACTTCTCTTTTGTGGCGTAGAAAGCCAGATTGTAGATCTGCATTTTCAAACTATTCTCTGTTCTGCTTCACATGGTGAACTCCATCATTACTAATGAGTTGCTTTACAAAAGGAAATGGAGCATAATTTCTGGGGAAAAAACTACTAAGTTGAGGACGTTCTGGAAAAGATGCCTGTCAGTCTTTTTTCAGTCCTATACTTCATATGCCTGATTATTTCACCACAGCTAGATCTCTGATAGCATGTAGGTTGGCTCTTTATGTGCTCTGCCCTCAGGATCCCTATGTCCACAGACATTTTATATGAGAAAAAAACCCTCTCATCATGGCCTTATTAAAGGGTGAGGTATGTCCCTTTGAACAAAACCCCAGTCAAAGCATTGTAAATTCTGCGGGTGCTGTGAACTGCACTTACCCAGTATATAGACTACAATAAAGAATGTTTTTCAGACATTTAAATCTGTTCCATTGTTTTTGTTTCATACATCCAGGATTATATATATTTTAAAATATATTTGTGAATTTGCAGAAAGACAAATATCCTTTACATGAATGTTCAGTTAGTACATTTACTGGCGGCTTTTGAAAGTCACTAATGATATTTTGCAGGATCATAAAGCTCAAGCCATTATAAGTAATCTTGTGACGCCTGTTTTCCCCGACATTTTTTCAATTCTTGACAAAATGTTCAATGCAAGGTAGACTGCATGAGAATAATCAGTATTTTCTGGTCTGTTAATAGTTTTTTAATTCAGGTGTTTTTCACAAATCCTAACAACTGTAAATGTTTTAACTCAGAACTTGATTTAAGTCATTTTGTTCTTGGGGAGTAATGACCCAGAGGAAACAATTAAACCTTTTCCAGTTGAGAACCATGGCCTTAGACTTAGCTGAGCTGACTCTCATCCCAACCTGTTTCATACTCGGCTCCAGCAACCATGGAAGGTTAATGCTGAAAAATGTTTCCAAGATGTCACAAGAAAAACATTTCCTCAAACTGACACTACCTACCACTACTACCAACAACCTTAAATGCTTGTATTTTCGGATCCTGTTTAGCAAAAACCAGCAGCCACAAGACATATTTCAGTACTCCAATTCATACCACACATCGTGAGCTCTTCTTTGTATTTTGGGACAGGTCGGAGTTTGCCTTCAAAACCACTCATTTTAGGTCAACAACTAACACTGGCACACCTCAAAAAGGACTTAACTCCAGCTGCTGCTTTCCCAGTTCCTCCGTGAACAATCCTGCTTCTTCAGCTGTTTTTGTCAAAGCCTCTCTGCTTCTCTCTCTCCCCTCTGTTCCAAACACAAACTGTGTGCATTATCCTTGTAATCTCTGCCTCCTGCTGAGAAACTTTCACAAATCTGAGTGGATTAAAGCCATTTGTTGCACAAGGAGAAGTTTTCCACAGTGGAGCTCAACTGATCGACGGCCCGATTTGACAAATAGCCTTGTTTGGAATACTCACATGATCGGTCCTAAACTGTATGGAAAATAAAATCTATACTTGACTGAACTGTCAATGATCTTGTGAGTTGTAATTCTTGGAAGCAAGTTTTGGAAGCAAGTAAATTTAATTCAAACTCAAATTGTTTTTGTCCAACCTAACTAGAATAACTACAAGAGAATATAGTTTTGTTGTGATATAATGGTGTTATTTGAGCAAATGCTGTGTAAATAAATCTGTCTGAGCTTTTCGCCCTTGGCCATCCATCAGAACTAATAACTTCACTGCCCTGCAAAAGCATTCACACCTTTTGACCTTTTCCACATACTGTGTGGAAGTTGGACAATCTTACACACAGTATGTGGAAAAGTATGTAGTGCATACTTAAGAAGTGGATGGAAAATAGTACAGTTTTTAAAATCTTTAACAGATAAAATTCTGCAAAGTATGGTATCCATGTGTATTCAACCTCTTTATTCTGATACCCTGAATAAAATCCAGTGCAACTGTCCGTAGGCCTCTGTATTTAATGTAATCTCACCATAAGTACAGTAACAAACCAAAACGAGCCACCACCTAAGCTGACAGGTGAAGCATGGAGAGCATTACTCAAGAGAAGATGCCCATGGTTACACTGAAGGAGCTACAGGAATCTGCAACTCAAGTGGAAGAATGTGGAGCAGGACATTTATCAGATGTTTGCTCCACAAATCTGCCATTTAGGCGACAAAAATTAAGCCACTTTTGATCGAAAACATTACGTTCATGGCCAGATTTACAATGCAATGATGTAATGACCCCGTGTTACAGGGGCTCAGTCAAAAAATCCAATAACAGTGTCAAAAGTTGAAAACTGATGTTCAAATATGCTCTCTATGTCCTGAGCAAAGATTAGCAAAAATTTCTGTCTCTAGATGATCTCTATTTCAGCAGTTGTGATCTAAGCAAAAGGTGGTTCTACAAAGCATTAGCTCAAGGGGCTGAACATTTTTTGTGGTGTCAAAAATGTTGAAACCCCTATATATGTTTTCCTTCCATTCACAGTTTAACACTTTGTGTTGATTTATCACATGAAATCTCAATATAATACGCTGAAATTTATAATTGACAGAATGTAAGAAACTACAAGAGTATGAATACTTGTGAAAAGCACTATACATGCATTCACCAAAACTCTGTTAAAGGTCCTTTTCTGTATTCTTTTGTCTTTTGTTTCCTTACACACAGTTGAAAATCGAACTAAAAAAGAAGCAGAGTAAGGGCATACAGAAAGATTTCCACCACAGATTTTGAAGCTGTCCTGCACACTAGGGAGCCTAGTCAAAGCAATCTATCCTGGGAGACAACATAGCTATAAATATAAACTATCTCTGGTCTGTATTTGCAACATTAGTAAACATTTAGTTGGTGTTTGGCCAGAGTAACAAGATAAGTAATTATTCCTATTCAGCCAAAGATAATTAGCTGCTGCCATTTGACAAACACAGGTATGAGTGATACAAATTAATTCTTCTGGACTGGAAGTTTAATGTTAGACACACAACTTCGGTTAAGGTAAACTTAGCTTTACTTTCAACATTCCCTTCTATTTTTCTCCTTTTCAAAAGAATAGACACAGCAACAGAGTCCCTTAGAGTTTTGTCTTCCCTTCATTTCCTCACATCTCGTCTGGCGCCATATTTTTCCTCTCCCACATCAGTTGTCCCATTCACTCCTCCTGGTTGTTAGTTTTCCTCTCACTTCTTTCTCTTTTTTGCACCATCCTCTATATGCATGCAGAGGAAGCCTCTCTTTAAACTCCACATGGGCTGAGAGAGCTCTGTGTTGCAGCAATATTGAGCAACCAGCAAATGAATGTAAGACAGGATCAAACTAAAACGCTTGAACCAATCAAAGTGCTAGCTGTTAAAGAAAGCTGACAAACAACTTGGTTTTCCTGACCAGTAAGTTCAAGAAGAAATCGAGGTGATATGTCTATAATTAGACATTAGACACCAAAGAAATCCTGCTCCCTATGGTACGATGGATGTGGATAGATTGATGATGCAAGGCTTAAAACAAGCTGCACAGTGAACAACAAAGTCTGTTGGTGTCCTTGGTAAAATAGGCTTGGGTATTCATGTCCAAATCAACATTTGTGCAGTAATCTAATGGGCGTCTGTTTTCAGACGGTAGTGGTGACCTACATTCATCCTGAAAGGGAGAATAAACTGATAATGTGTAACTAAGATAAAGGAGCAAGGTGCTAATAAAAGTTTTACGCTCCACTGTAGTGCAGTGACAGCGATTAATATGGTTTTCCCCTAAATTAATCTATGATTAATCGCTCTACATAGACATCCAGATAAAAGGAGTAAAACTGGGAACAGTTTGGAGAGTGGAGATGGTTACACAAAGGCATTGAATTCACCATTTTGGAATAAACTGTCCCAGCCCATGCCAGGTCAGGGAAGATTATCCCCTTTTTGAACAACTCTCTAATAGCCGCTGTTACATTGCTGCACTAAAAGCGGGCAATTGAGAGTATGCCAGGACAAACAGTGGCTGCACTGTTGCTTTAAGGGCTTCAATAGGATTCCCTCCCCAGCTAGGGGCCAAATAATTTGGCTTGATAAATCCCCATGGGGCACTAAAGGCTAAAGGCTTGGGACAGTCTGGTCTGAGGTATTCTCAAGGTGAAAGGCAGTGTTAACCTGTGGCATGAGACAGCAATAAATCCTTAAGGAAGAGTTATTGAAGAACAAGATTCAACAGGATGCCAATTTGCTCTTAATTCCAGTGACAAAACTGTTTAATAAAGGCTTTGGGAATGGACAGTGTGTGGTGAGTACATTTTTAAGAACAAAATGTCAGCAAGTACAATTGTTCCATGAACCAAAAAACTGTAACAAGTTTAATGATGTAATAATCAAGAATCCACTAAATCAAAATGGAGGAGTCAAGCTGCACATGACAATGACTGCGATTTACTCCCTATTTGTCTATGAAAAGTGGTTGCCACGGTAACGTTATCTTGTTTTTGTCCATAGGTGAACAACACTGATGTGATAGCTAGTGCGATACCTAATTAATGGAATAAGAATCTCCATTTACTTTAACAATGACGTTCAAGGCACCATACATGACAAAACTAGATCTCATTATCTGTAAATATTCCTTTGCAGCACAGTTGTGCAAACGAGTTTCATTTTATTAGGAACAGATGATGCTATCAGGTAAAGACCTCATGCATCCCCTTACAATGCATTTGAGACTTTAGCATGCACAATGCTAAAGTCTCCTTAGATAGAAAAACTTTTTAACCAGTTTAAATAATAAACTGAATTTGACTGCATTGTTTGATAGTTAGGATTAATTGAAATGTATGCACCTGACTTCCTGAAAATCTGTATGATTCAATTGAATTGACTTTGTAAAGTGGCTCGAGACGACATGTGCTGTCAGTGGCGCTATATAAATAAAACTGAATTGAATTATTTTTAAAACAATCTAAATCTAAATAGTTAACATTTTACATGTTACAGATTAAAAAAAGGATTGAACGAATATGGATTGTTTGAAAGGGGAAATGGAAATATCTTCATATTTCAAAAAATGGTATAGCAGTATGACTGGTTTGCAAAGTTGCTCAAGACTTCTGGCCCAATGTCATTTGGACAGATGAGACAAATTAGCGTTGTTTGGCCACATTGCACAGTACTATGTCTGGCGAAAACAAAACACAACACAAAACCATAAACACCTCATACCAACTGTCAAGCGTGGTGGTGGAAGGCTGATGATTTGGGCTTGTTGTGCAGCCACATGACCTGGGTACCTAATCAATGAGCTGACCATGAACTCTCCCGATAACAAAGTATTTCAGAGTCAAATGTAAGGCCGTCTCTCCGACATCTAAAGCTTCGTCCAAACTGAATCATCAAAAGGAGTGTCTTCTCCAAACAGAGCTGAATATCTACAATAGCGTTGCTGAAAAAGAAAAGAATCAAGGTGCAATGGCTCAGTCAAATCAATAGCTCAGTCTGAATTAAACACCGTGGTGGAACCTTAAGAGAGCTGTGCAGGAACAAATGTTTGCAAATCTTACCAAACTGAAGGAGGTTGAAAAGAACAGAAGACAAAAATTACTCCACAAGCATGTGAGAGACCGATAAAGTTATTCATAAAATAAATAATTTATAACTATGTTTATGCTGCTTAAAATGGATCTACAAAGCCTTTCATCATAGTGTGTACTTTTCTTTTAAGATATAAAAGTGTTCATATGCCTGCCTTCAACTCTCTTTTTCTACACACTAGAACTAAAAAGAAAAAAACTTAAAATGTTGAGCAACAATTGAAACCGTTCTGAAGAAACAACAATCTTACACATATTATTCAGATCCATACTTGTATGTCCACCAAAAAAATTAAAAATATTCCTTTGTTGAACTGCATGTTGCTTTGTGTAGGTCTGGTGAATAAACAGTAAAATGGAGAAAATATCCAAATTTTATCACAGAAACCCACTTCTCTATCCCTGAACCTCTGCTGTGTAAAACAAACGTTGAGCTTGTAGCTAGCAGCGAGAAGGGCATCGATTAAAAAAATCACATTGGAACTGACATGCAGGTCCCCTTTTGAACAAATTTGCTGCGCTGACATGCCGCTTGCCTCACAATATCTGAGCACGCAGTCACCGAGACCCTCTGACTGCTTTATTTCTTCTACATCCACATACTCTTTGGCTTTAGACCACCCTCCCTCTCGTCTTTTTCACTCTCTCTAAAACCCCTTATACCATCCTACGGATTTAAGAGCTTAAATGTCAGTCTTATGATATCAGTGCCACTCAGATTAAGCGCCTTAAATACGATGTAAATGTAGAAATGTGGGCCAATGAGTGGGCAGCATTGAATCCAATTAGTGATAATGAAGGCGGACTCACAAAATCTAAAAAGCAATAATATCTAATAATTTTTCTTTGACTTATCGACTAACGCACCACAGTTAGGAAGCGGCAAAATATTCTGCTTTCTCGACTTATTTTCACAGTTTCATATTCTATAAGCCAGACAGGTGAATATTTACTTCAAAACTAAAAACAGAAAATAACCATCAAAGCAACATTCTCTTTAAGCAGGCTGAAAAACAGACTTAACCAATGTTGAAGATATGTGCAGCAATATTAACAGTAAAAAATACTTCTTTGTCCTGACAATAAATGATAAGTGGATTTACACCATTCAAAACTACCAGGAATGTTATTTGTCTACAGTGTTTAGTTTTGCTCTGCTCGGCAGTCATGGCTATTGCAACTTAACCTAGAGCCCTGCAGAAACAGTCACCCACCATGAACGCTTATCTCCAAACATTTTATTTAGCAAGTGGCTTTACAACAAAAGGGAAAAGATCAAGCCTGACATTTTTATACTGAGTTAGGCATACTCAGGGCTACAGCAAGATGTGTACAATACCCAATAGGGGTGTAACACTACATCCTGCTCACTTGATGAGATAGTTCACAATACTGAGTGCACAAGAAAGAGAATTTTAGCAAACGTTCTAGAAAAAAAATAAAAGTTCCCTCCATTTTTTTAGTTTTCCAAAACAGAATAATTGTTTCAGAAATCCCAAAATGTGTCTTCAGAAATCTAACTGCAGAAGTAGAGATTTATGTCAGGTTTATGTCAGTTTTTATACAGGCCTGACCTGTCAGTACCAATTTTAGCAGATTAGAACTACAATTAAAAGCATTCAAAATAAAAATGTTTGCCTCTCTGCCCCTGAGAGGTCATTAACTATTCATATTAGGACCCGGGTTGATGCCATACCGTGTGTGAAAGCAGTCGTATTTAAAAGAGTTTTTCTAATTTGAAAAAAGGATCAAATATTAGAGTATAGCAACACAAATATAGAGTTAGCATTTAGATTGACAAAGATCATTTTTTGAGTTTCCGACCAGACAATAACTGACCAGGGCTGCCCAATATATTGTTAGATTACATTCACCAGTTGATTTTTGGATAGACTACACATGATCAAATGCAGCTCAGTCTCATTTAAAAAATACGAGTACGAGTACGAGTACGAGAATAGCCCGTTAATTCATTCCCATAGGAAGTCTCTGAAACTGAGGCTAACTTTAGCATTGCTGCCAGATGCCATATTCTGAGACTGGTTATAAATCTTTGTATCTTTTTTTTTACTCTGTCACCACTTATTTTATCTAACATGTATCAAAACGCTGCCACACGAACAATTTAAAAGTGAGTGTTGTCAACCAGCCCAAAAATAAGTGTTTTTTTTTTCTTAATTCAAAATAAGAGCCCCAAACCTATTGTTAAACTTAAAGCTCACACATTTATAGCAGGGGCTCATCGTGATGGCTTATACTTATTTACCCAGATGAAGTGTCCTGATGACAGTGTAAAAAATTTGCAAAACTTAGACACCTTCGCCTTTTAAATGTTTATTCTTTAAAGTGTGGGAGGCCAGTTTTCCCTAAAGAAATATGAGTTGCAAATTTTATCCAAAAAAGTAAGAAAAAAAACCCAAAACCCATTCAATTTAACATGATTTTTCCTAATAGTCTCCACATGATATTCCTACCAGAACAAATTATCTTACTTTTAGTGTTCTACAGTATCTGTTGGAGAGACAGAATATCTCAGTGTGTATACCGTCTGTCAATAGGAGGCTAGGTTTTATTGGAAAATCAAATATTTGTAGGCTGCATTGATTTTGGAAGAGTTCTCTACACTCTTGTGTGAGCTCAGTCTTCCTGCCAAGTTTGTCTGCTATGTCTGCACACTGTTCCTTTCCAAGCTGAGGAGTCACTTACGCAGAGCAAAAAACTGCCCTATGTGTCCAGTTTTTCCATCTTCCTCTACAAAGAAATTAGCCGAAGTAACGCTTGAAAAATATGCATCAATACGTCTTTTGAACAACTAGCATCCTTTCTGTACATTTGTAAGACTGGGCTTTTGATGGGGGACGTTTAAAGGTAAAATTAGAGAAGTCAGCAGTGGGTCCTTCTGTTGCTGGAAAACCGACTGTTACATTTAATTGGAACATTTTTTAAGTCACTAGCAACCAGGAAATCGAAGAAGACGACAGGAAGGACAGGAGACTTTGTCTGCCTTATATCCCCCTCTCCCTTCAGGCATCTATTATAAAGGGTATTTCCTCTTTCTGTTTAAAATAAACATTATACAGTCTGCGCTTTAATAGTTTCTGTATTCGACACCACAAGAACAAACCAGCAAATCATTCAGACAATCTAAACTGACCAATTAAACCAACTGTGATTGTTTGTATTTCTAGACAGTATAGAGAAATGTTCCATCTACTCAAACAGAGCTTTAACATTCATAGAGCAAAGTTCATTTGCAGGCTAAACACATTTTTATGTAATTAAAGAGACAATAATAAAATATGTATATTATGGTAAGATGCTTGAAATGGCATCATTGTTTATTTTCATAAAAATACCATTAACAAATGCTAGTTCATTAAATGCATCAGTCCATTCAATGTTTAGTCCTTATCCTGATCCTATTGTTGACAATTAAAGCATATTGAATATGATGCAACACAAAGAAATAACAAACCATGAAACTGGACTGTTAACTTTGTTATTTAATAAATGTTTTTACTGTATGAATTTGAATTTCAGTCCTTCTCTAGATGCTTTGAAGTTCAGGAATCCTGTCACACCAGGGCTGAAACCGAGCATTTTGTCCAAGAATTTAATTTAATTTTGACAAGTTGCAAGTGTTGACCCTTTAAGGGTAAAGGTTAACTTACAAGCTGGATGTTCAAAAAAAGTTACCCACTGTTCAGTGATGGAAAATGTAGATGTTCCATTATCCACTAAAATCTTCTCATATAGAAGATGTATGGGGGCTGTGTGCTGATAATAACTGGCGTCTGGGAAAACACAAAGGCTGAAATTCCTTCTTGACAGATGTTATGTGCTCTTACATTGACGTGGTGCCTGTGTGATTTGTTGGGTGCCCTTTACACCATATTGCAGTCTCCAGGACCTCCACAACTGGAAAATCTGAACTCAAAGTGAAGGCAATCATTGGGCTGATACATATCTGCCAAAAAGGTTTTTTTGGTGCTGCTTTACCAAATCATTCTACGTCAATGCTACTCCCATTCATACCCCATCTGCATAAAGATGTTTCCTAAGAAGTGTTTTTTGCACCTCCATGTTCAGCTTCTGCCTGGTTGTGGAGGGAGAAACACCATCAGTGTTTACATCAGCTTATCAGCAGCACTATATGAGGAAGTTGTGTTTTTTTCTTAATACGGACAATTTGAATTTGGCCACAGCCTAAAAACAGACAATTTCCTTCAGTCTCCTAGCAACCAGCCTATGCACAATTTGGAGGTGTGGGCACTTCTCTATTCACCTCAACACAAGCTGATCCCTTTTTGCAAGGGTCTTCGGCATGGCACGGTATTTATTTGCGTGGTGATTATGAATTGCTAATTTTGGTTGCAGCCAAAGTGTTAGCAGTATTACTACCGAGCACATTCAAACACATTAATTTTAACACTACAAGCCTGTGGGATGGGATTTTAGACTTCGCATGTAGTTGAATAGTTAGTTCCACTTTAAAATCCCTGATGACTGAGCCACACTGGTGTGCATGGGCCACACAACATGGATAAGAAACCAAGAGTCAAGAGTGAAAGAAGCATCACTGCAACTGAAGCAACTGTGAAAACGTCTACAAGAAGGGACAGAGCAGAGTGTACTTCTTAAGAAAGCTTAGAACCTTCGGTGTTTGCAGTAAGTTGATGCATATCTTCTATAGGTCTGTTGTGGAGAGTGTGATCTCTTCTTCCATCATCTGCTAGGGTAGCAGCATCAGAGCCAGGGACTTAAAAAAGCTCAACAAGCAAATAAAGAAGGCTGGTTTTGTTCTGGGGACTCCTCTGGAACCTCTGGAGATCATTGTACAAAGAAGGATTTTTCATAAAATGAAGAACATTATGGAGAACCCTGAGCATCCTCTTCATGAGACTGTTGCACAACAACAGTGACTTCAGACCGAGGTTTCTTCAGATCTGCTGTAAGACAGACCACTACAGGAGATCCTTCCTCCCCACAGCCATCAGCATCTACAACTGCTCTTTGAAGAAACTTGTATAATATGAGCGACAACAACATTTAATTTCCCTTTGGGATTAATGAAGTATTTTTGAATTTGAATTGAATAAAAAAGATGATAGATCCAATCCCTTATAATTACCTTCAGTTTTCATACTCTAAGTGAACTTTCATATTTGAAACATATGTCATCTAATTTTAAACAAGACATCAGTGTTTTCAGAAGTTATTTAGAGATTTTTTAAATCAAAATACCTCAAATTTCCATCCTCCAACAGGATTCTTTGCAAGCACCATCAAATTGTCCCATAAGGGACTTTCTTCTAAAAGAGGTTTAAGAGACAAAGTTACACAGCTTTCCTTGCAGCCTAACACCTTAATTTAGAACCTTAAAGTTATTTAATTAATCTAAAAACTTTTTCAGCTGAATGACATACTAAGGAGAAGCAAATGCAGAGAAGAATAGGCAGAATTTATCCAATGATGTACAAGAAAAAAAGTAATAATCATCAAATAAATAGCAGAGATGTGCTGACACATGTGAGCAAGCTCAAATCCTTGTCACAGGCACACTCTTGTGTCTACCACAAACAACCTAATCTCATTTTAATACAGTGTAGGGTTAACAGATGCTGGAGGCAGTGTGAGCTGAACTCTGTGAGGACAAATCAAATCAATTACCTGATCCACAGACAACCACTAGAAACTGCCTCTTCACTGTGTGTCAACGGGCCGAATATGTTAAATATGTTAAATTATTCGGCTTTCTCTTTTAGCAATTAGTTGCCAGGAAAAAGAATTGGAAAACTTGAGTGTTTTGTATTATTATTATTTTCTCAAAATAAATGGAAGCTGTTTCTTACAGCGACATGTTGTCACAAATATACTTTGTTTAATCATGTTCCAAGACATTGATCAACCGGGACTTTAAGTTTGGAGATTTTGATCTCATGTGTACTCGTATCATCCACATATATACAAACATATGATTAAATTAAAAAATCTTTGAAAAGGTAATTTATAATTCAATTCAGAAAGTAAAACTCATATTTCAGAGGTTCATTACACAAAATAATATATTTTTATAAATTCTTTCTTTTAATTTCAGTTATTACGGCTTACTAAATTCAGTTTCTCAGACAGTCACTGACACCCTCCATAAGGGGGGCTTTTCCACCAAACCAGTTCCAGTACATACAGTATCTCACAAAGGTAAGTATAGTAAGTTACGTTTTTGTAAATATTTTCATTATATCTTTTCATTGGACAACACGGAAGACATTTTGATACATTCAGTTGACAGCTTGTATAACAGTGAAAATTTGCTGTCGCCTCATAATAACTCAACACACAGCCATTAATGTCTAAACCACTGGCAGCAAAAGTGAGTACAACCCTAAGTAAAAGTGACCAAATTGTGTCCAAAGTGTCAATATTTAGTGTTGCCACCATTATTTGCCAGCACTGCCTTAACTCTAATATAATGGAGTTTACTAGAGCTTTACAGGTTACCACTGGAATACTCCATTATAACATCATGAAACTGGTTGATATTACAGACCTTGTTCCACCTTCTGGTTAAAGATGTCCCACAGATGCACAATGGGATTTAGGTCTGGAAACCTGTGTGGCCAGTCCAGCACCTTTACCCTCAGTTTCTTTAGCAAGGTAGTGGTCGTCTTAGAGGTGTGTTTGGGGTTGTAATCATGTTGGAATACTGCCCTGCTGCCCAGTTTATGAAGATTAGGAGATTATGCTACGCTTCAGCATGTGACATTTGCATTCTTGGCTCCTTTAATGAAGTGTAGCTCCCCACCACCAGCAACACTCATGCAACCCCAAACCATGACATTCCCACCACCATGCTTGACTGTAGGCACGACACACCTGTCTTTGTACTCCTCACCTGGTTGCTGCCACACACGTTTGAAACTTTCTGAACCAAATAAGTTTATCTTGGTCTCATCAGACCACAGGACATGATTCCAGTAATCTTTGTCCTTAGCTTGCTTGTCCTCAGCAAACTGTTTGTGGGCTTTGTGTGCATCATCTTTAGAAGAGGCTTCCTTCTGGGACGACAGTCACGGAGACAAATTTGATGCAGTGTACGATGAATGGTCTGAGCAGTGACAAGCTGTCCACCCAACCCCTTCAGCCTCTGCAGCAATGCTGGCAGAAATCAAACTTTGATTTTGAGAACAACCTCTGGATATGATGCTGATCACATGTACTCAACTTCTTTGGTCGACCTTGGTGACGCCTGATAAGAGTGGAACCTGTCCTATTAAACCACTGTATTGTCTTGGCCATCATGCTAAAGCTAAGTTTCAGGGTACTGGAAATCTTCTCACAGTCTAGGTCATCTTTATGTAGAGCAACAGTTCTATTTTTCAGATCCTCAGAGAGTTCTTTGCCATGAGGTGCCATGTTGAACTTCCAGTGATCCAGCGATAACACCAAATTTAACACACCTGCTCCCCAGTCACACCTGAGACCTTGTAACACTAGGTCTCACCTCACATGATCGTAGGGAGGGATAGTGGCTAATTGGCTAATCAAGAGAGAAGGGACTGATCTATTGTCCAGTGATGCAAACTCCTCTTTTCTGATGAAAGCAAATTTGCATTAAATTGGGCAGGACGGTATCCAAGGTGCGTGAGTTCCACAGTCAAGTTTTGACAAGTCCAATGTCAGCACAGACGTCACCCAGGGATTTTACAGCAAATCAAGTTTTCCTCCACTTGCAAGTTTTATGGAGATGCTACTTTAATATTCCACCAGGACTTGGTATTTGTCTAGACTGCCAAAAGTACCAATACCTCCATTAACAAAAATGGCATCATTGTGCTTGAATGGCCTATAAACTAGGCTAATCTTACAATACGCACAAGCTGGAGGCTACACTTAAGGCAACCAAGGCTTCCTTAACACCTCAGCAGAGCCAAAGCTGATTGCCTCTATGCCACACTGCCTTGACACAGCATACCATACAGGCTGACATTTCTGTATTAAAATTATTTAGTTTGAGAAGCTGAATGGGTTTTTGTCACCTGTAGTTGTCACGTTGTGTTCTGCATAAACCTAAATGAAAGAAATGTTTTCAGTTCAGGCACAATTACTATACCCAACGAGAATCTGACAAGGTGTGATTGTAAATGTACAGATTAAATTAAGTCATTGGTAATTAATCCAATAAACATTGCAAACATCCACCCTACAAATATTAAATCAACCCTCTTTCACAGGAAAATTTTAAAAAGTGCCAAAAAAAGCGGCAAAACAATGGCATTTACAATTAAAAAGTGTAAAACACCAAAAAATACTGAAATATTGAAATGTCCAGTTAACAGCTGGGGTTGTTTACAAGTATGTATCTATGTATGAGGGTGTGTGTGTGTGTGTGTGTGTTTTGTGCACCTCGAAGGGAGCCACATGGGAGATAAAAAAAACAAAGGGAGCCACTGATGGGACATAACTAAATCACACAGCTCACAGATGTTTGCTGAATACCATTGAAACACAAACAAGATGATCTAAAATGGCAGATTGTTGAGCCGATGCTGCGTTTATAAAATTCTACCCAGTGAATAGTTGTCTACAGGACAAATGTGAAACTAAATCCTGTTGGATCCATTCAGATAAGACTAAGTAGCCAACCAGTAATGTCTGCAAGCTTGCATTTGTTACTGGTTGGATCCAAGCAAGAGACTAGAGTTAAAATTTCGGAGTGAAGATGGGAGTCTATAGTTTTGAATTGTTGCTGGTCGTTGAAGAAGACAATCAGTCTCAAAAGAAAACTTAAGAAGTAACATTCTACCTTTATTTAGCAATAAACAGAATATTTCGCTAACTCTTTAACACACCTTGCCCACAACAAATTTGGCACACAGTGTTCCACGCCTATCAGCCAAGAACAGGAAACTGAGGCTACAATTCACCCAGGCTTACCCAAATTGGATGATAAAGGGAGTTTTCCTCTCCACTGTCGCTACACGCATGCTCAGTGTGAGGGATTGCTTCAGAGTCAACGACAGTGACTGTCCACTGTCTCTACATGCTCATCCAGGAGGAGGGAATGCTGCAAGTCACTGACTGGATGCAATATGCTGGGTTTTTTAGACAGAGAAACTTTTAACCAATTTGAATAAATAACTGAATCTGACTGCACTGTTCAATGGTTAGAATTAATTGGAATGTATGTAACTGACTTTGTGAAGTGCCTTGAGATGACATATGTAGTGAATTGGTGCTATATAAATAAACTGAATTGAAAATTTAATTGAATTGAATTGAATAACAGATTTTTTTTTTAAAACGGCTGGTCTGATGAGTCTCAGACTACAACAAAAACGTGGATCCATCCCGCCTTGTATCCACAGTTAGTGGTGATGTGGGTGATATGTTTTGAGAGACTTTGGACTCTTTAATGCCCACTAAGCACTATTTCAAGGCCACAGCCAATCTGAGTGTTGTTGCTGACCATGTGCACGCTTTTATGAAAACAGTATACCCATCTTCTGATGGCTACTTCCAACAGGATAATGCGCAATGTCATGAAACTCAAATTAACTGGTTTCCAAAACATGATGATAAGGTCAGTGTACTCCAAAGGCCTCCAAAGTTACCAGATCTCAATCCAACAAAGCACATTTGAGATGAGGTGGAACAGGGAATTTCGCTCACGTGATGCCATCATGTCAATATGGACCACAATCTCTAAGGTATGTTTCAGACACTTTCTTTAAAATGTCCTAAAGAAATAATGCAGCTCTGAAGGCAAAAGGGGTCCAACGATGTCCTATTGGATTGTATTTAATAATGTGGCCAGTGAGTGTATCTATTTTACAAGATACATTTTAACAGATTTTTTCTGACTTGCTACAGTACCATAATTTTCACATCTCTACTTTTTGCACCAACCTCTTTTACAGTGAAACAACCCCTGAAGCACTTCAGAGTTACTGGCTATTAATTTGCATTTCATGGTGAGTAATGCAGCATTGTTCATAGAGAAAATAATGCCATGCTGTTAGAACCTCTTCAATACAACTACCAGATGGGAGCTGTAATAAATAATACCAGGGTCAAGAGAATGATTTAATGGAATGTTGTTGTTTTTTTATTTCTAAGTCGAGACACTTACCTTTCTACAGGGTGGGGAGCAGCAAAGGCAACTATGCCATAAATCCTTAATTAAAACCATTCTAGTATTTACAACTTCAAAGAATTTACTTTAGTGAGCACGTTTTTAAGCTTCTATATTATTATCTCTTGCTATCTTTTTCTAAGCTATAAACTACAAATGACAGTGCTCAAATCCCAAGTAGATCTCACCCTCATTCGGGGTGTGGATGTGCATAATCTCATTTCACTGCATACAATAGAGGTTTATGCTGTAGATGATAACTGAGATTCAGCATCAACTATTCTGGAGCATATGTTCACTGTATAGGTGTGATTTGTTTTCAGGTTGGATTAAGGAAAAAGTGGACCATTAGGACAGCCATGTCACTATAAAGGACATAAACCACATATTTAAAATCCTAGTTATCCAATAAGGAGCTTTCCAGCAGGTTAAGCTTTGGATTTGTTTGAAAAACAGAAAGATATTTCAAATTTTGCCTTATTTCCTAAAAAGAGGGTTTCTTTGCATGCACTAAACTGTTTCAGACCAGATAAAGGATTTTTTAAATGATCTGTATTGAGCGATTTTGACTAAACTGGAATTATATTGTTGATCTATTGATTATGATTCTGTCAACCACTCTGTGCCTTTTGTGCAACTAATTTTGACAATCACAGTCTATTTTGTGTGCACATCTAGCAAAACTGTATTATATTATTTTATTGATCAAATATGTTTCCTCCTTTTCTTCAAAGCAAATTTTTACCCTTTACAATGATGTTCACAGTAAGAGGAGACTGTATCGTCTGCAGCAGCTTCCTGTGTGACCGCTTCACACTCAGATATCAACAGACAGCTCTTAGTTTAAGAGTGGGAGCTCTGCATAGAGAAGCTAAAACATAAGTCAGTAAATTATTCAATACTCAAAACAAAGAACACGATTTATAAAGCAGGAAACGTTCCTATGTTATATCTGCAGATGATTACCACAATAAACCACAATACAATGTCATAGTTCAATTATCAACGAGTAATATCAAAACAGAAAGGAAACATCCTAACGCTAGCATTGGTAGTTCAGCAAAGTGCTTTTCATGAAAACATTGATAGTTGGAGCAAGTGTACCTTAGTGCCCATATTAAAAATGTAAGTTTCCAATTTAGATGCTAAATTAGGTGGAGATTGTTCATAGCATAGGTATAATTGGGCATATTAGTAACTAAACAAATTTTCCAATCTCATTTTTAGCAAACTAACCCTTGTTGGTGAGTGAAATGCACTCCTGATGAAAGTAGTGTGTCATTCTGCCGTACTTAAAGCTACCTATGATAACTTGTGGCTTCAGTCTGGGATCGGCATAATTCTAACAAAAAAATATTCATTCAGACAAGGCAGAGAGGAAAAAAATGAATATAAGAAACTTAGAGACAGTTTGTCTTTTTTAACTTTATCTCAGATCAATAAATATACATATATATTTTTAAAGTGACGGCAATTAAACACCCAACTTTAATGGGAATGGCTCATTCAGAGTAATATTTAACAGAACGATTTTACTGCTATTTCAGATGATTTGGTCACAATTAAATATAGGCAATGAATGGGAAAAATTATAGCTTAGATTGAAAAGAACTGATTAGTTAATATGAATGAATTCATTTTGGAAGTGAATTAATTTTTTCAATTAAGAAATATGAAAATGGACATTTACACTCGTGAATGTAACATTGAACTAGTTTTTTATTCAACACAAGGTGCTGATTTAAATGTATCAGCAAAATACAATCCAGTACCATTATTCAAACAATCAAGCAGCTTACGGCATATTTACACAGAGCTAAAACATAGTGGCTCTAAAAACTGTGTTTGTAAACATATTTTTTCCACATTGACTTGCTTTTATGATGGCACAATGAGTCATAGTCAGTAAACTGTAGATTTTTTTACATTAACAACTGTAGACCATACATGTGTAGGTGGATAAAGTGCTACGGAAAACAGTTAACTGTTTGTGTTAAACACTGATTCATGTTAAAGAGAGATATCAATGAAAAAAAAGCTAATTTTTGACTTAACGAACATTTAATCTGCAGTCAGTCTAAAATTTAAACACTGCCTGTCCAAAAAAGTGAAAATATATTGTTTTTTGTTTAATTATTTTTAGGTTTAATAATGACGATCATTCACCATGGCCTTCTTTTGATAAACCATTTTAACTGTAATGTTAAAATCGTTTACTATCAGACTGATTGTATGCTAATCAATCTGAGCCCTGCATAAATGCTAGCATGGGCCAAACATTTAATGGGTTATGACATGGCTCTGTAGTTGCCGACATAATGTATGAAAAGAAAAATTTTACACTCTTTGAACAATACCTTTTAAAATGTAATTATGTTTTTTCTCATCACTATATTTTCATGTTCAAAGCTGTCTCTCCTAGTTTAATGTAACAGTGATAGTTTTTCACCCAATTTTAGCTTCATCGATTTTCTTTATGGTTTTGGTTTCCTGTATCAGACAAATATTTTCTCAGCATGTTTCATCTGGTATCATTTGTACGACAGTTACATGAATTCTTACCATCTTGTCATTGCAGTGTTTTAATTATATGCTTGGTTCAGATTTTACTTTGTTGTTGTTTTTTGTTTGTGTAGCAGGGTCATGTTTTTTGCTGTATAAATATGGCTAAGTAAGTTTAATCGGATTTTAGCACAAGACATAAAAGTAGAAAAACAACATAATTATACTAAATTATCAAAATCAGACTTCAAATTTCCGGAGAGAATTTGTCCAATATTTTTGGTAAGCAACTGATACTCATAAACCACTACCAACTCTAATGAACTTTGAAAGGGTTTTCTTCCAAACAAATTTCTTTCTGCTTCCGTAGCGGCAAACCAGCCATGTCCCCCCAAAACCAGTGCTAACCCAGCACCAGTTAGCCACCGGACCAGAGGAAAGTATTGCTTTTATGAGAAGGTAGAGGTGGGCTCATGGGGAATAGAAGCCAATCAAAACTTTGTGAGTGCAATGTATACAACGCTGAAGTTTTGTTATGTTTTTGGTCAAAAAAATGCTAAAACAAATAAAAAAATGTCAGGTTAGCATCAGAATAACAGTAGCGGACTGTCTATTATTTTCCTACAGTTTATTTTGAAATCACCAGTTACAAAGCTTAAGTAGGTCAATGTGCTGCTTAAAGCTGATTATTATCCCCTGAATCTATAAACATTATTTGTCACTAAGTTCTTTAATACCGTTGGTCTTTTAATATCGCCAGGTGGTGTTAATAAATCTCTAAAAGCTGGTTTTAACTCCACTTTTCTAGTCCTGCTGATGCGCATGAGAGATCAGCTGATTAGGACTGCGAAGCATTCACAACCACCACTTGTTATTAAAAATAGCATTTATAAATATAGGTGCTAGTATTAGGGATAGTGTTCGCAAGGATACTGGGTTAGATATTTTTTGTGTGGTTCAACGTTCAATGGGAGGGAATAAACATTGATGTATTGACTACATTTATTATGATATAATGACGTGGCTCTGACTTGGCTCAGGGGTGGTGGAAAAACAAACTTGTTTTTTTAACAGAACCAGAACTGACTCTAGTGTCAGCCCTGGTTAAGACAGACACTGTTCGTTTTGTTAATCTTACTTCCCACAGCATGGTCCTCTAATGAAACAAACAAGCTTTGAGCTGGCTCTCTGGCTGAGGAATATCCAATCGCTTTTTCAATAGAACCAGAAAAGAAAAGGGTCTAGCAATTACTCTGGTCTAGCTGTTGAACCACTTTACCATAACTCTCCAAAACAGGTGTGTAATAGGTATTAATCAGTCCTCCACATAAAATTATAAAAACATAGCCCTCATCATGATATTGCCACCACCACGTTTGACTATGTCGTTTTGCTAAAACGTATCATTTAAAATCCACATATTTTAAAAACCTTGTCAGTTGCTTACATGATTTGCAAAAAACAGACATTTTCTTTTTCTCTGGACCACTGCCTTTCATTTCAGTTTTTCAGTTTTTTTCAGTTTTTGATTCTACACAATACAATACAAAGAAAGGTAGCAGTTTATGAGAAAGTCTACTTTTGGTTAGACAAAAAACAAGATCAAGGTCTGAATGCATGCTTCCTCTGCCTTGTTGAAAATCCAGCATTACAGCATAATGATTAGTCAGCTCCTTCTATTTTCTCTCAGGTCGAGCAGCTGTGCAAGATTAGGAGCAAAAAGAGAAAGTTCCTGCTTAACAGTCAAAATCCAAAAAAGACTGACTCTCTTCTTTTCAGAGCAGAGTGAAACAGGCAGCTGTGGCCAAGTCGAAGGAGGCCAAGCCAAACAAAAAGCAGACACGGAACAGGGGGAACGTTTGTCTATGCCAGCTACAGTGAACTAAACTCCACAGGGAGAGCTGTTACATTTGAGTGCATCCTGGACCTGTGAACATAACGGACTTCATGCCACATCAACAGCTGAGAGCCTTTCTAGTTTCATCCATTTTGAGGCCATTTGTTCTGACAATGATCGGTCTTAACATTCATTAAAATAAAATAATGAGGGCTTCCAGCTTCATAAATTTGCTTCCGCATTCAAATACAGCTTCTAAGACACTTGATTGCAATCTGGAGCAAGCTGATCAACCAATCAGTCAACAAGATTAAAAATATGGCGCTCAGTGCCAGCTTTTGGGGCTTAACAGACTTAACTACTCTGTGCCCAAGACATGTTTCTGCTGGAACAAAAATAACAAAGATGTTTGATATCCAAGCAGTCAGTTCTGGAAGCTCTAAGGTAAACAGAAAATCCCAGTTATGCCTACAAAAACAGACATTTGCAGTACTTACACAGAAAACCATATTTGTAATGACAAAGAACAAAGCAAGTCCATTTACAAACCAATCTTATTTAAATAAAATGTATAACACATACATGGGTTAAAAGTAAGCTCCATTTGATGAGAAATTGGTCTTTTAGTCAAGATTTAATTTAATCACCTCCTGTATTTTGAGCAAGACATTTATTTTGCAGCTGATGTGGCTTATGTAGTGCAGACAGAAGGTGCTGTTTAAAGTGGGAACTTGTTTTAATAAAGGAGCGGATGTTTTACCATCATTTTGCTTTTTTTCAATGCGTAAGACATCGTCTTGTCATCCTCTAAAACATTTAAAACATAGAATGAAAGTAAATAACACGAACAGTAATAGTTTCACAACAAAAGTTCTAATAAATCCATCACACTGTTGAGAACATGCCCAGCATTTCAACAGCTTAGGAAGATATGCAGCTTTATATAAATAGCAGGCCAGAATCGTGTTGCTGTAGCATACAAGATTTGATCACCAGCTTAGTAAGGTTCCCACAAATTTTTTAGACATGTTCAAAAATTGTGCTACATGAGCGCCACAGCACTCATTTTCCATGTACATTTTAAATGTGCATCAAAGCTACAGAATCAACGCGACTCAAATATCACAGCAATGACCCAATAGCCAGTCTGTACCTAACCCAATGCTCCACCCAGCTCCCAGTGCGGTCTAGGATAATATTCTGCCTTAACTACTGAAACACCCTCCTAAGTGGTCTCCCAGCCTGTCCTGTGAAACCTCCGCAGCCTATAGGAGCACACATCACCCATCTGTTGGTTGAGCTCCACTGGCTACCATTGGCTGCACCCATCAAATTCAAGTCACTGATGTTGGCCTCCAAAAACCTTAATGGAACAGCTCCCATCTATTTGAATGCTTCCGCAAAGGGTTATGTCACAACTTACTCAGTCTGGTCCCAAGGGATTGTCAGCTAGCAGTGCCTACTCCTCTCATGTGTCATTGAACGACACATGAGGGGCATCCCTGCCTATCTTCAAGAAAACCTAGAAGACCCAGCTGTTAAAAGAGCATCTCCAACCATTTGTATGTCTCTTTGTATGGAAGTCAAATGCATAAACAACAGTAACCATACTTTATCTAGCAATTAGCTGTGCAGATGTTGACTCACCTCAAAGTGCTAGATGTTTGAAACTAAAAGTGATTCTAACATCACTTACTGACTAATTATTTTTTTCTAATAATTAACTGACCACTTGAAGGCACGCAACAAGCATTGGAATGTCATTCCCAGATGGTCAGTGGATATTTTAATACAACAAGCAGATGACAGCACAGAAAAATAACATACCTAGTCATTATCAGAAAACACTATGAATTCCACACCCTTACCCCAAGTATACACCTGCTTAAAAAATGTGTATGCATCAAAATCAGCACACATACTTTAATGACGTGACAGAATTCGATATTGTGCACATTTAGACTCAGATAATAATGTTTTAAAATGTCAGCAAACATGGCAAGATAGGAAATAGTGTGATAGCAGCTTAAACTAAAGTAAGTAATGCTGTGCTTTTCTGAGATGTTTTAGGGACTAATAGGTTTAGCAAGAAAACAGAACAATATGCAATATGTAAATATCCACATTTTAGTCATTCTGCCATGGACGTGTTAAAAAATGCATTACTCTAAGACAGCATATTTACAGAACATATCCACCTCTCCTATAGAATTTACAGTTACAGAATCCAAGGATCTCTATGATTGTCATTCGGGTGCAGCAAGTGGAACTTTATAAAGCTAAACTTTATAAATCTTGGCCAATAAAGCTGATTCTGATAAGACTCAGAATCATCCCATACTACGTCTCAACATCAGGCATCAGCAGGACTACAGGTTCTTTGTACCACCTGTACGCTACCATTAAGGCTGACTCAGAGACTTCATTTTGCAGACCAGAGCTGATCTACAGGATCTCTTGGGCAAGTTCCAACAAACAGGGGCCCTTTTACCAGAGGACAGGATACAGTGGGTTTATCATATTCTTTGATAAATCAGTTCACACCCTTTGGCCATTTATTCAGGCCTGAGGGGGCCTGAGGGGACCAGTAGGAAGTGCCACACCCTAATGACTGGGACCTGCATCGTGCTGATATATTTATTATTATATTTATTCATTGCAACACATGATCTTTCAACGTGGGTGGTTTAATTTCATTTTTACCACTCCATCTGGGTGATGGAATGGTTTTTTGTGAGGGTATTTGATTCAGCTTAGATGCTAGAAAACAATCACAGCTTTGATTAGACCCTTATTAATAGGAACAAGTCAGAAAATTCATCATTAGTTTACATCTAGTTGTGGAGGTAACCAGAAAGCTGTGCTGCCGCAACTTGTGCATCAGTTGTTCGCTTGGAAGACTCTGTCATTGGCTTTGCACTTTTTTGGTTCTGTCGTGACTCTTGGTTTGTCCGAAAAATTATTGTTATTTTACTGCATGACAAATACCATTTTTTTTTATGATTTGGATCATTGTCTTGGTGGGACCACTTATTAGACTGCTGATACTGTAAAGACTGAAGCTGGTACCTGTGCTCTTAAGGGTTTTTTCCAGGTTCCAAAAACAGCACGCTAGTTTAACTGGCAATTTTATGCCAAACATAGGTGAAATTGTAAACCAGTATGTTCCTGGGGTGTGGCTCCTCTCAACCAGTTCGAGACCAACAGCTCCAAGTGACACTAAACTACTTAAAAATGGGCTTTTGACAAATGCATGAAACATACCGTTCTGCATTACAAGACTCAACCTCAGGTGAGGGAGGAGAAAGAAAATTTCTTGATTTCTTTCAGTCTATGTGTAATTTGATCCTTGACCTTTAACAATCGGTTCAGTTTTCTTTTTCTTTTTTCCTAAATAGTTCAACTCGAGATCATGTTGCACCACCTGACAAACATGTTTGTAGTGTAACACAAGCACATTTTCACTGTTGCAACAGGTTTGGCTTTTGTTCCTCAGCTTTTTTAGGTTTTCAGAGGCTTCCTTTTAATATCTGGGTTAAGACCAATAAAAAAATCAGACCAATAAAAAACTTGTTAATATTGAAATGTGGGCTTAGTGAAAAGTATGTTTAAAACCTTCTTAAAAGTTGTTATTTTCAAAAGTTCTTTTAATCTGATACTTGAACTTTATTGCAACACATTCTAATTTATTGTATATGACTGTTTTATCAAGACTTTACTATCTCTAATTTTGGTTAGAAATAAAAAAGTTACAACACAATGATACAGGAAAAGAGGGTACATATGAACCTTTTAAAATAATAATCATAACATTTAAAAAAATTGCAATTGAGCTTGGTTTGGGGTTGCAGCATTATGCTTTTGGGATGTTTTTCTTCAGTAGACACAGGGAAGTTGGTCAGAGTTGATAAGAAGATGGATGGAGATATATAAAAGACAATCCTGTAAGAGTTTGCAAAAGACTAGACCAGAGGTTCACCTTCCAATAGGACAATGCCATTACACAGCCAGAGCTACAATAGAATTTAGATCAAAGTATATTCATGTATTAGAATGGCCCAGTCAAAGTCCAGGCTGAAATCCACCTGAGGCTCTGTGCCAAAGCTCTCCGATATGACTGGACTTGAACCTATTTTGCAAAGGAGAATAGACAAAAAACTTCAGTCTCAAGAAGCGAAAATCTGGTAGACTCGTAGCTTTAATTGCAGCAAAAAGGTGATTCTACTTTTGCCACTCTGCTCAGATTATCATTAAAAAAACTGTTTCCTTTCCCTTCTTACATCACAGTTATGTATTACATTGTGTTGGTCTATCACAATAAAGACCAGGATTATGCATTGAAGTCTGTGGTTGTTACATGACAAAATGTTAAGCTCAGAGGGTATGAATACCTTAGCAAGGCCCTGTGGACTTTTGAATCTTAAAATCTGTGTCTTGTGCCAGTTTATGGTTGGGTAATTTATTCTATTTTTTTTACAGAGAATTGGAGTGTTACATAAAAGGCGCAAGAGGCCATTTACTAAACCCCCCCCCAACCCACCCCAACACACACACAGAAACCCACACTTCCACATCCACACACACACAGCCCAGCCCCAGTCTCTAACCAAAACACACAAACACATTCCCCTTATATTATTTGCACCAACTATGCATGACCTACTTTTGGAACCTTTCAAGCTGAACTATTAGCATTTGTGCAAAGTGTCTTCCTCTATATTATCCTTTCTGTGGAGGAAGAGGACAAACTACAGGCTTAATTATAAGTACTTTCAACAAAACTTTAGGCAAAAACATTTGGTAGAGTTCTTGTAGAACATGAATGATGTTTGATCAGACAAGTATATCCGGGAGAAACCCCATTTTCACTTAATGTCTCAATAATATGCTGAAAGTGAGCCAAGATAGTATTTCACGGCTTTCAATAAATCAATATAATTGCTTTAAACTCTAAACAATTCTTTGCACTGTGTGACTGATAAACAAAATCTCACATGCTACATGAGTGCGTTGCTCTTGTGAGAAAACTCTGAGACTTCCTGCATGGTAGGTAAACAAAAGACTGCCACTGAACAACAGAGATTCACATTGCAGCCTGCTATAAAACCGGGGCATTCATCAGCAAACAGAAGCATGCACTATGCTTTGTTGCAGCCCTCGTATTCAGTTTTCACCTCCTTTATGCAGTTTGTTAATAACCTCGACAGCACAAGGGAATGCCAGCAGTAGGTAACACAGAGCCGATCCCCAGTTACAGGCCAGGACTTAGCAGATTTCTGGCCCTCGGTCACCAGCTTGTGTGTCAGGAAGAAGTTCAAGTAAGGACAGAACAAGTATTCAGATCCCAGCAGCCTTGCCTCTTGTAAAGTATCACACATTTATTAGAGTGTTAAGTTTGGACTAAAAGGTGAGCTGTTCCTGTTGCTGGCAGCAGTGTTGCGCACATGTGTGTCGGGGAGTCTGTGGAGATCTTTAAGACAGCTTATTCAGATTTATAACAAAAGCATCTGGTTATTGTATCATCTCTTAAAAAAATAATATATCCACCTGCACAAGACAAATAAAAAAAAAATTTTTAATACATGTTGTAATTGCAGATTTGCGTCTGTTATGTATCTAAATTTAATGTTATGTGGGTTTTTTGGTGGAAATTGAGAGAAATTTAGACAAAATCAAAAAAACTTACAGGTCAAGATTTCCAATAATGACAATCAATATGAATGCTATTTCATATGGTCTGATCTTGTGTGTTTACGTAATAAGTTGTATTGACTTCTGATGTTAACACTGCACTTTTACATTAAATCAGTGTATAATCTGTCTTGCAAACTACCAGGGGAGCCACCAGAAAGTTTAATTCAATTCAATTCAATTCAGTTTATTTATATAGCGCCAATTCACAACACATGTTGTCTCAAGGCACTTCACAAAGGTCAGGTACATACATTCCAATTAGTCCTAATCATTGAACAGTGCAGTCAGAGTTAGTTATTTATTCAAATTGGATAAAAAATTTTTCTATCTAAGGAAACACAGCAGATTGCATCCTGTCAGTGACTTGCAGCATTCACTCCTCCCGGATGAGCATGTAGAGACAGTGGACAGTCACTGGCGTTGACTTTGCAGCAATCCCTCATACTGAGCATGCATGTATTGACAGTGGAGAGGAAAAACTCCCTTTTAACAGGAAGAAACCTCCAGCAGAACCAGGCTCAGTGTGAGCGGCCATTTGCCACGACCGATTGGGGGTTAGAGAGAACAGAGCAGAGACACAAAAAGAACACAGAAGCACTGATCAAGGAGTACTTTAGTTTATAAAGGGATGGTCGGATAGGGGCCACTGATAAACTTAGGGTGGCATATCAAAACCATAGTTTAGAATAGATATTCACCGGGTTTATAATGCTGGCATTAAATATATATAAGGGTGCAGAGTGGCAGGTGTTGGCATGCAAAAAGTGGCACACCAAAAAGAACAAAAAAAACACATAAGCCAAAACATAAATAATGCAATCTTCCTAAAGCTTATCCTTTCTTGCCTAAAATTCAGATTTGTAGTGGTGGTTATTGTCCCCACTTCCTGGAGCCCCTTTTGGCTGCACCAGTGCAAACTTTAGTAAAGCAACTTTATACTATAGTTAGGCCATCAACCAGTTTACAGTTTGCTTGTTAGGTGCAAAATCTGTTTACTAATGTAATTATTGCTTTATAGTCTGACTCGGGGTCAAATTTTGCACCATATGTAAGTACATTTATTATTTATTTGATGGTTTGAAAAAACACATTTTGCTAAAGATAAATACATAAAAAATAAAACTAATAGCACTTTCAGCCTGTTTTAAGCTTGGTGTAATAGCGAGGATTACTCGACACATGAGCAATGCAACATGCATAAAACTTTAAATAATCCCCTCATAAAGACATTGGTAAATGCGTTTGCAAAAGTTTATACAACAGATAAAGACTAAGAAGAAAGCATATGATCACTTTTTTCCACTCTATTTTGGTCCCTAGTATATGACTAGAAAGCTTATGAATGATGCACACTGCACAGTCGGCTTCTGGTTCAGTAAAGGTTCCTGAGGGTATACAGCCTAGACAACCATACAAAACACTGCCAGCAGGTAAAAAGAAGCCAAATGCCTCATATTAAAAGAGGTGAACAAAATGTATCAACTCTTCTTTAATCTATGTTAGTCATCATTCACTTTGATCCAACTGTTGATTTTCACTATATTGTCAGCTGTGAGTCTGTTGGTCTGCTAAACCAACAAAATAAGAAAAATCCAACATGGTACTATAAACCATTCTGCAGTTATTTTTAATCACATAGACTGTATAAAACTACTGCTCCTGACACACTATAAGATTAACCTACACTTTGCTGAAAACTTCTAACACTTCCCCACAGACCTTGGGTCAACTTTATCTTGATTACTTCGGTTAATTTAGCCAGATGAACCTTTTTTAAAGGAACAAATTAAATGTCCATCCAGCCATCTTCTATACCTGCTTAACCTTGTAGGGTGTTGAGGCTGTTGCTTATTTCCAGGCAGGGCAACAGAGCATGCGCATATTCATTAAAACTTAATATAAGATCTATTAATCCTTTATTTCTGAGTTTGTCTGCTTGCTGGGTTGCATCCCCATTTTCAGTGGGTCTTTGGCTGAATAAAACATGCAAAAAAAATAAAGTCAATGTAGCTCTGTCTATTCCCACTCCTTACCGTAGGTGGTGATTGTGTCCTGAAATGTGAGTTAACACCCATTGTTTAACATAGAAGAAAACAAGCAAAGTTTGTTCACATAGGCTAACTGAGCTAGGTGAAACACAGGTATGAAGAAGCCTGTATGAGAGAGTCGTTCCCTGTAAAACCAAGGGGTAACAACACAATGCGTTACCCCCTTTGGAATGAACAAGGAAACTGAACAAGGAAACAGACAGACATCAAGCATGACCTTAGGAGTTGCTTTGACTACTGTAAATTGAGGCTCTCATAGGAGCAAGTTCAGATTTATGATGTCAGCATCATACCTGAGTTCAAATTTAGTTTTCCTTAAGTTATTTGGAGTTATTTTTCAGCATTTAGCTGCTGATAGGTTGACGAACCCTGACCAGTTGTAAAAACACTGCTTTATAGTCTTTGAAAATTTTATCCTTTAGACCAAGTTTTACTTTTCAGAAAACCATGCTAATTCAACAGGGGGTGAGCTGAGGGGTTTTATGTATTTGTTTTCTTTAATACAGATTTGTAATTCATGTATTAATGAATTTAAAAGAAGTACAAAAATTCTGCTCCTCCTATATCAATCAATGAAAAAAAGCTTTATTTTCTAGGAAAACAAATGACTGTGAAGTCTGCATGCTGGACAAAACCTCTATCCCAAACATCTGAACCCTAAGCCATCAAAGGAAGATTGTTTTTTCTGTAAAGGTGCATTAATTTATCAGTGCATTTTTACCAGCTAGACAGATTGTCTAAAGAGTTAAGACCATATTCACTTATGTATGCAATATAGTTTGGGGTGCCTGAAATGACACAGTTGCTGAGAAACAGCTACACATCTACAATAATCCTGCAACAACAAAGTCAAAGCAACAAGGCAAGGAACATAATTTCTTTCAAAAGCAATGTGACATAAAAAGAAAACACAAGGCTCCCACCTAAAGTTTGTCACCAGGATTCATACAGTTTTAGGACATGTTTATTATTTGGTCACCAAATAATTAAATATTTACTATCTTACATGGGAATGTGCATAACTAAAACTTTTTCAAGAGAGTGACTAGTCTGCTGGGCTAACCAAAATCTATTTCTTCACACCTTCACCTGATAGATCCTTCTAACAACCCAAAGATGCAGCTGCCCGTTTTAAAGTCAGGAACACATAATGCACTGGGGCCCCCTGTGCATGCCTGATGTCGGGAATTTAATTGGATATTAGTATCCAGCAGTGTCTGAATTAATCAAATCATTTCCATCCATTAATTTAGTGGAGGAACATACAATTAAAGTCTTGTTAGTGTTCTCTCAGGAGTATGCCTTTTTATCCCTCAGCAGAACATTGAGAGTTGGTCACAATCCAGTCAAAAGCATTTTTCCGGCTCAAATCTGATACTTCCTCATAATGTGAAGTTGCAGAATCTGGTTTCAGGCTAGAAGCAAGGAAAATGTCAATCCATTTCCAATGGCTCAAATAAATATTTAGATGTTGTAATTACACTGAACAAAAATATAAACGCAACACTCTTGTTTTTGCTTCCATTTTTCATGAGCTGAACTCAAAGATCTAAAACATTGTCTATACACACAAAATAACCATTTCTCTCAAATATTGTTCACAAATCTGTTTAAATCTGTGATAGTGAGTACTTCTTTGCATAGATAATCCATCCCACTTCACAGCTATATCAGGATGCTGATTAGACAGCATGATTATTGCACAGGTGGGCCTTAGGCTGGCCACAATAAAATACCACTCTGAAATGTGCTGTTTTGCTTTATTGGGGGGGTCTGAAAACCAGTCAGTATCTGGTGTGACCACTATTTGTCTCACGCAGTGCAACATCTCCTTGCATAGAATTGATCAGGTTGTTGATTGTGCCCTGTGGAATGTTGGTCCACTCCTCTTCAATGACTGTGTGAAGTTGATGGATATTGGGAGGAACTGGAACACGCTGTCGTATATGTCGATCCAGAGCATCCCAAACATGCTCAATGGATGGCATGTCCGGTGAGTATGCTGGCCATGCAAGAACTGGGATGTTTTCAGTTTCCAGGAATTGTGTACAGATCCTTGCAACATGGGGCCGTGCATTATCATGCTGCAACAAGATGGTGATGGTCGTGGATGAATGGCACAACAATGGGCCTCAGGATCTCGTCACGGTATCTCTGTTCATTCAAAATGCCATTGATAAAATGCACTTGTGTTCGATGTTCATGACATATGCCTGCCCATAACATAACCCCACCGCCACCATAGGCAACTCGATCCACAACGTTGACATCAGCAAACTGTTCACCCACACGAAGCCACACACGCTGTCTGCCATCTGCCCAGTGAAAACTGGGATTCATCCACGAAGAGCACACCATAGGTCGAGACCCCGATGAGGACGACGGGCATGCAGATGAGCTTCCCTAAGACGACTAATGACAGTTTGTGCAGAAATTCTTTGGTTGTGCAAACCGATTGTCCGGGTGGCTGGTCTCAGATGATCTTGGAGGTGAACATTGTGATTGTGAGGCCGGTTGGATGTGCTGCCAAATTCTCTGAAACGCCTTTGGAGACGGCTTATGGTGGAGGGATGAACATTCAATTCATGGGCAACAGCTCTGGTTGACATCCCTGCAGTCAACATACCAATTGCACGCTCCCTCAAAACTTGCGACATCCGTGGCATTGTGCTGTGTGATAAAACAGCACATTTCAATTTGGTCTTTTATTATGGCCAGCCTAAGGCACACCTGTGCAATAACCATGCTGTCTAATCAGCATCTTGATATGCCACACTTGTGAGGTGGGATGGATTATGCAAAGGAGAAGTGCTCACGATCACAGATTTAGACAGATTTGTGAACAATATGTGAGAGAAATGTTTTTTTGTGTATATAGACAATGTTTTAGATCTTTGAGTTCAGCTCATGAAAAATGGGAACAAAAACAAAAGTGTTGCATTTAGATTTTTGCTCAGTGTAGAACATCTAAAGATACAAATTACATTGTTTGAGTTTTACAATTAGCTGGATTATGAAATTGAAAGAACAAAAGATGACACGTTTTGGATTAATTCTACTAGTTAAAACATTATTGTGAATGCAGACATATGAGATGCCACATTCATTTTTTCAGATACTGCAATTTCCCCTTAATTGGCTCTTATCAATGATCTGCAGGTGAAATCCTGAAAATATAAATTTTTCTTTTCTTTTTTTCAAAACCTATTTTAGTTTATAAATGCATCAATCAACAGCATGCACATTCATGCATAGTTTTGATTTAAGGAAAAAACAGATAAAAGTCACCCATCCATTCCTCGTCCATACCTGCTCATATTTGCAGGGTCATGGGGGGGCTGGTGCCTATCTCCAGAAGTCATTAGGTCAGGGAGGTTGGCACACTGGAGGTTGCCAGTCCATCACAGGGGAACATAGACACATATAGTACACACATCTACAACAATCTTGAAAACACTCACTCCCAAGGCAATGTAAAGAGACAAATTAAGCTAGAAGTCATGTTTTTGGACCTTGGGAATAAGCTGGAGTACCCAGTGAGAACCTACACATGCATGACATGGAACCCATGAGTAGCTGGCTAGAACTGGGTACAGGAGAAGAGCGTGCAAACTCTACGCAGAAAGAGCACAGGCCAGGATTAGAACCGAGGACCTTCTTGATGCAAGGGCAACAGTTCAACAACTGTGCCCCTATACAACCTCAATCCATCAGTCTTATGTGTAAGAGTCCTTTTGAAATAAAGAATTTATTGCTTAAAATCTAAATCAGCGGGTTAGACATCAATGAAAACCGGAAAATGGTCAGGCATTATTGGTGCATCTCAAACAAAAATGTCCATGATCGTGTAAAAAGAGATTTGTAGATTTGCCAGTGAGCAAATTTATTTCACATGACCATTTTGCAACTATTGTACTTTTAGTTATCCTATAACCAGTGCATGCTTTAAAAAAAATATCAAATTAGTTATAACAACAAAATATTTAAAATAAATGCACTCGAGAAATACATTTATGCAAACCCATCTTCTGGCAAATGATACTGTGATTTTTTGGTATTTAACACTCTGTCAAGCAAAGTATAAGCAGCTAAAGAGTATTAGTTGTGCTTTTACTGGCTTTATGCAGCCTGTGTTAAAATTCTAAACTGACCAAATCAAGACTTTTATATCTAAGGTAATCCCTCTGATATGACAGAAGACTGAAAGTTAAAAAATAAGCGTAATACAGTGCACTTCCACTCTACCCTAAATTTGTCTGCATCTACCTATAGTTTATGTATGTTTTTCCATATTCACATTGTATTAAAGTATGCATATTTTTTGTTTGTGGGCTTCTGCCTCCCTGCCTCACTGCCATGTGGCCCACCACATCCTGTCATCCTGTCTGACATTAGGTCTAAGCTGGATCTCATTAGGACCAAGGTGGCAGTGATCCCGTCAACATCGCTTTGGCTCCTGCCATATGGGTTGCCTCCAAGGCAACGGGCTGTATCCGTCTCCACAGAGCTGCAACCCTTGTTATAGCACATGCACAAACACACAGATGGAGTATCTACTCTTTAGACAAGTGTGCACAGCTCATTTAAAGCAGAATAAACACGTCAAACCGAGAGGATAGAAAAATCATGATAAGGTGAAATGCAGTATAAATAAACTCCAACATAGACACGTCAGAGGAAGCACAGAGCTCACTTGCCTGGACCATATGTATTTGATAAGGAACTTAATAATTAAATGTATAATCAATCTGCTGTAGTTTTTCATGACTAAGAATAAATCTGGTTCACAGGAATATCCATCCAGGTTATCTTGCTGCAAATATATATAATCTGCACCACCTTGCAGAAGTATTGATACTCCCTAAACTTTAAAAAAATGTTTCCATCCTGTTACAGACCAACAGAACCTAGACCCAAATTGTAATGTGAAAGGGAAATGATTCACCCATCTCTTTTTTATATCCACTCATCCTTGCAGGGTCTCAATTTAGAGAGACCAGTTAACCTAACAGTCATGTATTTGGACTGTGGGGGGAAGCTAGAGTACCCAAACAGAATCCACACATAGACAGGAAGAAAATGCTAACTCAATAGAAAAAGAGTCCATCCCAGGAATTAAAAACCAGAACCTTTAAGCAGCAAGGCAGCAACTCTACTACTGTGCAGCCCAACATTATTAATGGTTTTCTTATTTTCTATAAATAAAAATCTAAAAATATTGACATATATTTGTAACCCTGTGGTTACAGCAGGAACAAGGAAGCAAAGTTTAGACGGATGGAGGGAAATTCTGCAGAAAAACCCGTTAAAGGCAACAAAAGACTTGAGACTGGGGCGGAGGCTCACCTCCTAGGAAGATGCGTCAAAAAGTAGAGCTAGAGATATGAGTGAATGTTTCAGATCAACGCACACTTATGTAATAAAATGGCCGAGTCAAGATCCATATTATGTAAAACCACAAAAAACATTTTTTTTCCTTTCACAACCATGCACTACTTTGTGTTATCCTATCACTTTAAATCCCAAAAGAAATAGGTAAATAGGGTGTTGGGACCCCAGCCATGGTTACAACATGAAAGTCTGGTACGAACTTTTCTGAAACTTTCAAAATAAATCGCATTAACCTACTTCCAGCACAGCCAGGCAAAGGGGTAACAGTGGACTTCCCATGACGCCACTGTCCAAATAAAAACACCGCTCTTGCTACATCCTGTCTCTTCTACGCGGGTTCCCCAGGGGGACTGGACAGAGGGACACAGGGTGCTAATGTCTCTTTGCTAGCAAAAAGACATAAATCTTCAAACTGGATCCAAGAGTGTCATACGATCACGCAATCATATGCACTAAGTTAAGTAGGAATGAATTGCGGTTTGTGTATCCGGTATTCATTCATGAACGGGGTAATTAAGGTACAAGCGTTGCTTGACTTTCTCTCTGAGGTCTACAGAAGCAAACTGTGTTCCAGAGAGTTCCCAGCACAGACCCTGTCTCTACAACACCGAGTGGAGCAGTTTTCCCCATCTGAAGGAAGGCCAACGGGACCGCATCACTGTGGTTACAGCTGTAACGTGCAGTTTGGCCGGCCGACAGAGCGAGCCACTCCACCCCACAGCTATGGAGGTTAGCTGCAGCTAACCCTTTGTTCACTGTGGATGTTTTCTTCAAACCTGCGTCGCCACGGACAACTTTTCCTCTGCACGGTTCACCTGAGAGATTAGGTTTGGGCAGAGAGAAGTAATTTAGAACGAAATACAGTAATCTAAACATTTTTTCGTTTTATGAAGTTTGGTTTTGTTTGTGTTGAAACTCAGCTATCTTAGTGCTAGCAGATTATCTGCTCAGCACATGTGCTCAGCACATTCTGTTCTGTGTTTGTGGTTTTTTTTTTAAGTTAAGACAAACTTTATTTAAAGGGTGATATTAAACACAGATCGACCACAACGCACTGCCCGGGCTTATGCATTTTAAACCTTTTATTAGTGGTATTTTAAAGGTATGTGTTTGATTCTGATAATAAGCTATAACCTTCTTTTTTACCTTTAACTGCTAAGAACACGTGCTTGCCTGCTAATATCATTTACCCAAAAAGGTTGTTAGTTTTCAATCCAGTAAAAATAATACTTCTCTAAATATTGTTTTCCTAAACTTGATAATTAAGTAACACAATTAAGCCCAATTTCTCCAGAAAAATTTGGTTCTTTTTCAAAATAATATTTTCTTAAATATTATTTTACTATTTCCTTAATCATATTTCTTTAAATATTATTTTAATAAATACAGGCAGCTAATTAAATACCATTGAGAATTGGTCATCCAGAAGATTGGTTTTATTCAGTAGATCATTCTTTAAAATATTATTTTATTAAAATATTAAAATTGTGTGAATTCATTCCATGTGTGTGCAGAGTTTTACTGTTCAATAATGTCGGAGCTTGGCTCATCCCTTTCGATTTTGTCCTAATACCACCGCCTTATTGGGCTGTTATTCACGGGACAACCCTTAACAGAGCAAAATATTATTTAATAAAATATTAAAATATTAATATTAAAGATTAAATAATATCTTCATATTCATAATTACAACAAGGGAAAATGTAAAAACATTCATGAGGTATGAATATTTTTGCAAGGTGCTGTATCTGCCAATCCCTCCCTCTAAACCACTACCAAAAATGACAGCATGTGGCATGAAGACAACTTAAAAGCTAAAAACTAATGTGGGTCAATCGTGAGATCTTGAAGAAAAACTTTTAAGCAGATAAATCTCCACTTATTGATCCTGTTGACTGTAACTATACTAAAGCCAGTTATCCCACCAGAACAAAGCGATGTACAAAACATCCCAGCAGAGGTTCATACTGTATAAACAAACCAAGAGCACTTCACACTTACACCATGCGCCATAATTTTTATCTGAAGCTCGGCAGGTAAGCCACAAGTTGTTTATGACATTGTTTAGATGCCTTTTTTTCTGTAAAAACTGTGACACTGACATCTCATCCATAAACTGGTGATAGCAATGTGTTTATCATCTGTACACCAACATCCAGAACATAAAGCCCTGACTGTTATTTAATACACATCTCGTTCAGTTTAGGGTTTTTCAGAAATGTTATCATATTTTAATTCCCTAGATTATGGCTTTAAAATGTATACCCTCCTTCAAATGTATCTTATAGACCAGAAAATAACCGAAGCTCAAAATCTGGGATACATTATTACCATCTTACCAGTTAGCACAGATTCATTTTCCCTTAGGCCTGTGTGTTTTGTTTCATCCCCAACCTTCGAAATATAATCAGCTGTTTATTACAGGTGTTTGGCAACAAAAGCTTGTAATGATCAGACATGTATTATTTAGAAACCTTCCAACAGCCTCCAATAAACAACAATTTCCACTGGAGGAGATCTCAGCTAGACGTCCTGATAAGAAACCAATAAAATGTGTCAATATTTATGGATTGGGTACAGATAACAGCTAAACTTTGCTTCAGTGTCACAGTCCAGCATAGGGCAGTAACAAAAGAAATAATGTTATATCTGCGACCTGAACCTTATTGTGTAATTCTAGTTCCGACTGTGACAATGTATTTTAAGTGCTTTAAGTGCTGCTGATTCCATTTTGCAGTTCTCAAAATAAACAACACTTATGAGACATTCAAGAGGAATACTCTGAAAGATATACTGCAGCATTAATGAGGAAAAGTATAACTGCTCTTTGAATTTCAAGCAATACACTTAAGTAGTTTAGAGACTCCTTAAAGACATGTTTTTTCCTTTTACCTTGACATGCTGTCAGCGATGCAGTTCTGGCCCAAGAAGCCCTCATTCCTGGCTGAGAGCGACCCCTGTGACATCCCTGGCCGAGATTTCCACGACTCCATTAACGCTGTTACAGGAGAAATTAGATTCAACAAAGGGTTGGACGAGTCTCTCATGTCATGCCGTGTGAATGACATTGTTCCTTGCGCTCCAATCTGGTAATGGAATGAGTGTCCTCCGGAATTAACTCCAACAATGGCGGATGTGGACATGCTGTTATTCTCTTGGTAATAGCTGCCATCAGTGGACTCCTGCTTAACCCCTTTAGACAGTACATTGTTGGAGAACAAGTCTGTCTCATAGTTCCGATTCACAGAAGAAACTGGGGGCCCTAAGATCCCAGAGAGACTGTACTCATCAACGTTGTTCCTCAGGGACAAATAAGTGGTCTCTGATGCAGGGAAGACACCGAGAGAAGGTGACGGTTCACCAAAGGGCGACTGGTTCATGCAACCCTCGTTTTTGTTCGGCTCACTCTTAATCTGTGTGATTAAAGGTGTGCTACTCAAATTACATTTGGACCTCCCTAAACACATGCTCCTGAAGTCACTTTCAGGTTCATTCTTAATATACTTAACCATGCCCATCTGGTCCAACCCAACACTGAACACCTCCCCATCCACCATTTCTACTTTAGGGAACTCAAAGTTCTTGAAATCTGTATCTCTGGTCATCCCTTCCGCTTCTGGACTGTTGGTGTCGTTCTGAACCAAACCTAGCCCACCTACAGGACTAGACACAGGAAACCCAACAGATGAGGGGTGCTGAGGGCTGCTGGCAGTCATTGGGCCCCCTGAGGCGGGACTGGAGATGGACAGTCTTGCTGTGTTACTGTTATTTGTAGCGGCAGTACAGCTGCCACCTGTGGGGCTGGAAACAGATGACCTAATGTTACATGTAGTGCTGCAGGACGGAGGGGATCTCACACTACTCATACTCTGTGGGCTGGACATGGGGGACCTCATGACATTAAGAGGACTGATCAGTGGGGGTGAACCAACTGTGCTGGACTCTACAGGGCTACATGTGACTGAATTCCTGCACTTGATGTTTACTAGCGTTGCCGCACACAAAGTCTGGCTTCCAGGGCTGCTTACAGATGAGCATAGTGGTCCAAAGCATGTAGGGCTGGTTGTAGATGACACCATGTTGTTACTGCCTCCAGGACTTGATATGCAGCTGGAGGTCTGAGGACTGCAGGACAGGGAGGACGCGAGCATAGATGCTGAGCTAACTGAAGTCCCAGTGGTGCATTCCCTGGGAGTGCCACCTGGCTGTTGAAAACCAAATGGCTTCAACTTAGGGCTCTTTTTGGAGCCACACTGGTTCTCCTCCAGTGAGCGCCCACACACTTGATAAGGTTTCCCTGGGCTTGTGCTGCCTCCATGATGGTTAAAAGCAAAGTCTGCCTCTCTGGCAGCGTTCATATAAAGGCCCATAGACTCAGCCACAGTCTTGGAAAGCTCTTTGGAGTCCATTTCCTGTTTAAGACCATGCAGGGTGTTGCTGAAGTGTGGGAGAACAAATGGCTGATTCTGGCTGAGCTGAACTGTTGGCTGCTCCTGCTTCTTAGTATTATTGTCTTTGCTGTCGGCTGCCTGGCTTCCAGCAGAGCAGTTGACATTGACTACGTTCATCAGGATATCACTGCTAGTCAGACTGGAATCCTCCGTGCTGCAGGAGTACTCCATTGTGCTGGGGGCTTGAGACCATTTATTCTCTGTGTTGTCTCCTTCAAAGAAACTTTGGTATCCTTTGGTCTCCATTGCTGGCTCATTGATTCACCTGGTAAACAAAAAAAATGTATGGGTATTAGACTGTATAAAAACTGCATATTTGACTAAACAGTGTATTTATAAACTTTTAGTAGCCCTATGGATCTTAAACTCTTTAGATCAAGTAACCACCACGGTGATTTTTACTATATTTTCTGCCATACCAAGAAAAATTTTAAAACGGTGCAAACCGAGCAACATGGTTAAGCTAGGTTTACTGTCATTTTCACATAAAAGTACTAATTTTAGAGGTAAACACACAAGAACAGAGCATTAGAAGTCCCCATCACTTGTTTCTAGTTCATTCTCACCCACTTCAGTTCATACTGAAAGTTCTCCCTGTGTTCTGCAATGCAATTGTCCTTTGAGAAGTTACTGATAAAGCAACAATGTTTTGGGCTGTCACTGCTTATCAGCTTTACAACAAAGTTCATTTGTTCGTCTTTACCTCACAGAGAATTAATACCAGAATTTCTTCAAAAAACACAAAGCAAACTGCCCAAGTAGTACTAGTGGTTGGCATCACTCATGGTTTTACTTCTTGCTAAAATTTCAGCAAGACATTACGGCCTTTAAACAGCAAATCACTCAGGGATCCGTTTTAAAAGAATACAAAAGAAATCATGGCATTTGGATTTTCACATGTCCTGTCATGGCAATTCAGACATACAATCTAGAGATGCTGTTTGCCCACATCTACCAGGGCAGATTTGCTCTACAAAAAGTATATATCAAGACGGAATCCTAATTGCGTGACTGACTTTATTAAATCCAGACTGATTATAGTTTTAAAGAAGGCAGACTACATTGACTTGTAAACTGTGTTTGTATGACGTTCAATCACTTGGATTTGTTGTGTGTGTGTGTGTGTGTGTGTGTGTGTGTGTGTGTGTGTGTGTGTGTGTGTGTGTGTGTGTGTGTTTACGTTGAGTGGGTGTATCTGAGCGTGTTTGTCACCTGGAGGTGCATAGTTGTTAGAGTGGTAAGGACCGCAGAAGGCCTGCAACCCACCCAAGATAAGGACGGGTAGACTCGGCTCCGGAAGACCACAACAGCCCCAAGCAGACAGACACAAGGCACACCCCCAGGGCAGCCATGCTGTCTGCCCAGGGGTATGTCGTCAGTAAAGCACAGGAGCAGCAGAAGCAGCAGTCCCCAGACAAAGAGGCACAGGATGAGACATAGGACGCTAACCCCCCTGACCCAGCCACATCGCTATCTCCTGCCGAACAGGCCAAGCACTGGACCCAGTCCCCCCAGCGACCCAGGGCCTGCACCAAACAGGAGAGACCCCCATCACAGCCCCCATCACGCCAGCCAGGCACCAGTCCACCACGGCAGCTGGAACTCGTAAGGGCCAAGGTATGGAGGGCAGGTGGGCTATCCCACCTGGTAATCTAACCCCTGGGAGTTCAGAAGGGAGGGATTGCAACAAGAGCCCTGCGTAGTCCCTGTGGCCTGACTTATCCCAGGAGCCATAGGCCACCCGACAGGAGCCCACCACTTTGGGCCCTTGCACTCACACAAAAAACAACTCACCAATGGGGGCAGCCACCTGTCGCCCCCCCATGACGACATCAGAGACCCCCAGGCTATCCCCACACTTCCAATCCCACCAAAACAGTGCAGGCAATGGGGCAGGAGCAAAAAAGGACCACTCTGATCCCCACCGAGCCAAACCCCTCTCCCACACAGTGTTTCCATGTGTGTCTGTGATAATATTAAATGTTGAGATGAATGCAGATGTGTATGTCTTCAGTGCGTTATAACTGGGGTTGTGGCGGTGGTGTGCAAGACCTCAATGCTTCCTGACAGCAGAATCTCCTAAACCCCCAACCCCAAAGCCCAAAGGGGTTTCTTATGTTTTAAAATTGGGGTGTAGGATGGGGCCCAAAACATAGCGGGGGGGGGGGGGGGGGGGGGGGGGGGGGGGGGGGGGGGGGGGGGGGGGGGGGGGGGGGCACTGAATGATAATCCCCCATGCTGGCACAAACCGGCCCTCTCTTGTCCCACCCGCGGCCACATCAATTCAGTGCTGACTGAGGCCAGTGAGCCACTGATTTTTTTTTTTTCTTAAAATGTGCCCTAAGAACTGCATGTCTCAAAATAAGCCTTATACTGTACAAGTCTAGATATTATTCCCTTTTTTGGGTGATAACGCGTCTTACCGCTGCACTTTGGAGACGTACTGACAGTTGTAAGAAAAAGTGCAAACCGGGGGTTAATTTATTTACGTGACGTCGTCAGATTCCCACCTCAACTGCGCCCCTATTGGACATTACAGTCAGAAATCCATCAGCTTCATCAAGTCATGCAGGGATTGGACAGAAAGCTGTCACTCAATAGTTCCTGCTTCTGAGACCACAACATTGCTGCGACACAACTTCAGCTGTAGTTTGCAGGCACCGGAGCAACAAGAATACAATAAAAATTTCGCACTGCAAACTATAAGACAACACTGTAAGATGCATATGGTTTGCATGCTACCATGCAAACCTTTGAACATAGAGCAAAGAAGCCGCTGGCTAAGTTAAACTTGTTTCGACTTAATGCAAATTTTCACCATGCATCCATTCCCACTTGTAATAAGTGTTATACCAAGTTCGTTAACTCTCAGATATAAAAAAGGGAATATTAAAACATGTCACATTGAATAATCCTGTTTATGGTCAGCCACGGAAATTGCCTCTGGGACTTTCTGCACATCCATTTTGACGGTGCGCAGAAATAAAAAAGCCATAAGGAATACAGGCAATTATATTGCTTTTTGTGGTAACTAAAGATATTTTTGCGTTGTTCTCGCGCTATAAGAATGAGTAAAGGTCTGAGCATAAAAGATGTAAATATAAATGATTTAAATATTTTTAGTTGAACTAGATATTTCCAAATCTTCAAACACATCCATGTATAAAATGAAAATCTATTTCAGAATACTATTTTGCTATTCAAGTTGTCTAAAAAATTAAGCAGTGTGCATAAACTTATTGGAGAGTTTTATTATGTAGCAGACGGAAACCTGGCTGCCCCGGATGAAAGTTATTAGATTTCTCTCTCACAGTAATCCGACCTGGGATGCGAGTGTTTTAACATCCGACTAAACAGCGAGCTTGTTCACTTAAATTATCACCCCAAAGCAGCGCCAAATTAAAATCCATACCGTGAAACGCTGAGCTCCGTCCTTCCTTACCTTAATTACGACATTCAGAGTTGTCAGGTGGCTGTGTTGCTGGGCAGCGATAATCCACAAGACGGGGAGAAAAGACGCGCACAGCAAAGTGAATAAATATCAACAAACGCGCTCTAACTATTCTTCCTGACACATCGCTGTCAGTTTGACAGCTAAACGCACACCGGAGAAGTCTACTGCGTATTATCTCTAGTAATCCTCAACTGCGAGCTGCTGCTACTGACAGGACGAGCCTCAGCGAAGGGTCGGGCGACAGCGGCGCATAATCTCTCATTATGGCTGTAATTTCACGGATTAACAAATATGGGGCCCTGCATTTAAAAAAAAGAGGATGAATTAAAAAAAACAAACCCAGGAGTCGGTCGGACTTGCAGTCAGAGCGACGTCATTCTGTGCACATGGACCCTCCTACTGCAACGAGTGCAACATAAACTCCGAGGAGCTGGGGGAGGGTGCGGGAGAGGGGGCGAGTGTAGGAGGGCGGGGCTCTCAGAGCGCAGGTAGACCGAGCAGTCTGGAAATAGGGCACCGCTCTCATCGCAAAAAAAAACCTCTTTCATTACTGGTCTGTTTGATTTAACTTAAACATAAGCTCCAGGACTCTCTTATACTTCACATGCTGTTGGATTTAGATTTCATCCATGCTGCCATATTTTCTGTTTTTCTGTTTCCCAGCTGTACAGTAGGTTGCCTTACAGAAGAGGTGAATCGAGAACCGCATTTAGCAATTAACACCAAGTTTACGCGACCCAAAAGTACAGAGAGAAGTCATTCAGCTCATGTGGCGTGTGATGCTTTAACTACTGTATCCACTAGGTGGAGCAACATTTCTATTATAGGGATCTGATAATCAAGACGTTCCTTAATTCAGCTGTTGTCAAATTAAGACACAATTCAACCAACATGTAAAATTTGATGTAATTGTTTTTATCTAAAACAAAAAATAACATTTTTTCCTACTACTGCAGAAATAATAACATGTATTGGATGCTATACCTATGATAACGTTATATTGAAACATGTATCTTATTTTGATTTAAATACAAAAACCTAAAGTAAGAAAATACTGAATAAAATCCCACGAAATTTGATGGTTTTAATGAAAACGGGGTTTTTCAGTAGATATACTTTTTTGTCAAAGTGCCCTCAGTATGGCTGTCTTCTCAGTAGCCAGGGTGCAGTTGGCAACTTTATAGACAGTTTTGCTCATGGCTTGGTAAGTGTAGTTTTAAAACAGCATATTGTTCATAAGAGTGATGGGTGGTGCTCCTACAGTTTCCACTCTTCTTGTATTACCAATGGTGACCTGTTTTGTTCTTTGTGAGCAAGGAGAATGTGTAGGAACCTTCTTTAAGCCAGTTTACCAGCCATGCAGGTTGGGGAAGGGCATTGTTGTGTTATTCTGTGCTCCATGCAACAGAAAATTCTGGTCACTCCAGCTAGGACAGTAGCTGTTAAGTTATGGGAAATATCATCTAAGTTCTGACAAGCCCAGGGTAAGTAACTGGTACATAATAATTTTCTCAGTTCTTTCCAAAGCTCAGAAGTAATTTTGTTACCTCATCAGATACTTTACTTTCCAAGAACATGGTACCTGCTAACTTCCATGAGACTCTAGGAAGGTACATGATAAGTACCTAGTAAGTTTTGGAAAGTACTGAAAGGTACTTATAAAATCTGGAAAACAACTTCATAAGTTCCAGGATAGCATCTAGCAAGTTACTCCAGCAATGTCAGCTCGGAAGAAAAAGGAAAATAATCTCTAAGTTCTGGAAATTACTTGGTAAGCTCCAATAGAAGACAAGTATGGGAAAGAAAATTTGATTCTGGAAAAGAGGGGTTGTTTTTAAGATTTTTAACAATTTAAATATTGTTTTTTTTTTTTTTTTTTTTTAAAAATAATAATAATAATGTATCGCCAAAAATGAACTACAGAGTTGATATAAAGATCAAAACTAAGAAACCATCACAATTGGTCATTGAATTATTGTTAACAGTTACTCATAACTTTTTGAGACAAGAATAAATACATTTACAGCATTAAAGAATTTTCCCAAAAAGCCCAGTAAAATTGGTTTAAACCCAAGAGTTTTCCAGATTTTCGAAAATCTAGAAAGTTCTGTTAAGTTATGAAGAAACAAGAAAAAAATCCAGCATAGACCTAAATCAATAGGTCATCTCCATTGGTTGACATGAATGAACAAATAAATGAATGAATATTTTATTATTTTTGTGTCTTGCGTACCTCAGTTCCCCACCCCCTCAAGGGGTTTAAAAGACCCATTAAACATAAACGGGGACCGGGAACAGGGGCAAAAATTACTCATAAATTATTTAAGGCCTGCCACCTTCGGGGTTTTTTAAAAACAAAGGTAGCCAGTTTAAATACATTAAAATTAAACAACTATTTTCATCTTATCATCATCACTGAGCCAGAACATTTCAGGCTTTTTAACAAAAAATTCATCAAACAACACGATTCTCAAATCATCGTACAAAGGGCAATACAACACAAAATGAATTTCGTTGTGTTGTCTTTGGTATTTTTCATTTTTTTGGCGGAAATAAGAAGAGCAAATGTATCAAAGACAAGTTTGGTAACAAAAGTATTGAAGAGTTTAAAAAGGGTTTTCTTGAAAAGTTATTGAATGGTAGCTGGTTTATCCTGTGTGTTTGGAAGCCTGAATGATTAAAAGAAAACTGCTCCCTAAATGCTTGGATAAAATAACAAAAAAAATAACTGCAGTGAAATATACTAAATTAACATAAACCAAAATTCAATTTCATTAATTTTTCAATTAGTTTATTTTTTTTTAGCGCCAATTCAAAAAACCACTGCGTCTCACCCCTTCACAAAAGCAGGTACATGCTTTACAATTAATCCGAATCTTTAACAGTGCGTCAGATTCGTTATTTTTTAAAAATTGGAAAAAAAAGTTTGTTATCTAAGGAAACCCCGCAAAATTGAATCCAGCAGTGACTTTCAGCATTCATCCCCGGGATGAGCAGTGGGACAGTGGAAGTCACTGCGTGACTTTGCAGCAACCCCCATTGAGATGCATGTAGCGACAGTGGAGAGGAAAAACTCCCTTTTAACAGGAAAAAATCCAACAGAACCAGGCCCGTGTGAGCGGCCATCTGCCCACGACCGAAAGGGGGTTGAGGAAACAGAGCAGAGAACAAAGAGAACAAAGAAGCACTGATCGATATTTTTAGGGAAGGAAAAGGAAAAGTTAATGGATGTAGCTCCTTTAGTCGTTTCACCTAGAAAGAAAGAACAGATAAACTCTGAGCCAGTTTTCAATGTTAGAGTCTGAAGAGAGCACATAGAGTTAGTTACATAAAACTCCGTCAGTAGCTATGTCTAGGAGAGAGAAAAGGGTTTAAAAATGAAAGACAGGGCCATGTGGATCATCGGTAGAGGGTGAGCATTAAGTTGTTCCAGCAGAAGTCGGGCGATGAACCCCTTTTCCCGAAAATTTTCACAGGTAGAACAGAGTAGGCCAGGGGGTATTTTAGGAAGAAAAAAAGAGAGAGAACAAAGAAAAAACTGAAAAAACAGCAAAAATAAAAAATTGAAGAAGTGTGAGAAAGTAGCGAAGAGGGTGAAAGTGGTCATTATGTCCTCCAGCAGCCTAAGCCTATAGCAGCATAACTACAGAGATAGCTGAGGATAACCTAAGCCACTCTAACTATAAGCTTTATCAAAAAGGAAAGTTTTAAGCCTAGCCTTAAAAGTAGACAGGGTGTCCGCCTCACAAAAAAGGACATTAGTTAAAAAAAATATTAATTAAGAAATCGATCAGTGTCCTAAAGGATTAAAGTGATATTTAACCAACTTTGATGAAAACCAATCTGGCATAGTTAAGATAGTATTTTGTAACTTAGCCGAGATGAGATAATTTAACTTCAAAGATAACGTTGACTTTTGCACTAATGAAAAATCCCAATGTGCCTGTGTTTACTCACTATACCAACACCAACAAAAAGGGCTTCTGCCTCATTGATATTAATTCGTTATTTATATTTTACTGCCTATATCTCATGGCACCGTCATGAGTGTAGGCTTTGGTTTCACTTCAGCTACAGCCAATAATCAGTTTAATCTGTAGAGTTGTCAGTCACATTCTGTGCTGTTTCATGTGGCTGCATCAAAGGCTGCAAGTTGGATTTAGGTTGTTGATTTCTATAGATTAGCTTCTACAGTCCTTTTCACGGCTTATCTGGATTCTCCACCCTAACCTTTAGCTGTTACCAAAGCAAGGAAGCAGCGGTTAAACTAGCCAAAGATAACTGAGCAAATGCCTCTGCCTGTGATCTGCCTGTTAATCATCATGAATGGGAACTTGCTTTGGAAAAAGCAAAATAATACATTTAGGACTGATTTTTCTCATATACTTAGCTCTCTTAAATATTTCTCCTGTTTTTACCCTTTTGTCACTCTAATGTTTCAGATCAAACTAATTTTAATATTTTAACATCATTTGAGTAAATACAAAAAGTAATTTCAAATTATAATTTCATTTATTAAAAAAACTACCCATACCAGCCTCGCTCGGTCTGGAAAGCTCTGCAGTGACAACTGCCATCAAGTGTTTGCAATAACTGTCAATGAGCCTTTTAGATCACTGTGGAGGATATTTTGCCCACTCGTCCTTGTAGAATGTTTTTGTTGCAGCCACATTGGAGGGGTTTTGAACACAAACTCCTTGTTTGAGGTCCTGCCACACCATTTTATTTACATTTTGTCATGATGTGGGTTTTGCGAAAGGACCAACGTGCAAGAAGATGCCAGGGGCCAGATGAATAAAGGTAAGTTTGAGATTTAAATGCTCTCACTCACAGACCAGGAAGGAAAACCAAGAACATAGGAATCCAGAACCAGACCAGGACACAAAGTAGCCGAATCAGGCATAATGGTAGGAGTAACGGTGCAACACAGGATATCAATGACAAGGAACCAGCAATAAACAATGACAATTAAAGAGTTTAAATCAAATGGAAATGCAGGGTGAACCAATGAACAAAGAGACTAGGTAATCAAGGGAAACTAGGAATAGGTGTGGAACAGACTGCAGGGAGACAGACGGAATGAGACCAATTAACATATTAAACACAGAACAGAAGGTAAAAAAAGGACCAGACTAAGTGAAATGAACAAAAACACAAACACCAAACGTAAATACTGGCAGGATACAACACATTTAAGTCCCGACTTTGAATAGGCCACTCCAAAACATTAGTTTTTGTGTACTTGCTGGTGGTCTTGAGATCATCGTCCTGCTGTATAACCCAAGTGCACCTTAGCTGCAAGGCCAATACATTTACACTTTATTGCCAAAAGTATTGGGTCACACCACCAAATCAATTAATTCTGGTGTTCCAATCACTTCCATGGCTGCAGGTGAATAAAGTTTAGTGTGGAGAAACTTGACTGGCCTGCACAGGGTCCTGACCTCAACCTTCGTGAACACCTTGGATTAGAAATTAGATTAAATTAAATTAAATTAAAATTAAATTAGAGCAGAGGCTGGAATTCTGGCTTTCTCATCCAACTATGAACACACTCCTAATCTTTGTTTATAGAACAGTTAAAGTTGCTACTGCCAATGGTGGGTCCATCAACAAATTGGTCCTTATAGCTTAAGATAGGATGACATCAAGGTTAATATACATGTAAAAGTAGACTGCATATTACCAAAATACTTTTGGTAATATGGTAAATATACAGTATATATGTATATGCACTTGAGTTCTTGTGATGTATATAGTGTTCGGCCAGAAAGTCTTGTGTAGTATGCATTTGGATATCATGGCTGTCAACACCACACAACAAAAGCCTTCCGCCCAAATGAAGTATACTGTAAATAACAAGCTGAAAGAAAACCTCCAAATCCAAGACTGCAAGAACAGAATTGTATTATTTTGTTCGTGGGAGAGAGACCAAATTCTTCTGTTCTTATGGAGTATGTATTGGCATTACATCGTGCAGGGTCTGAATAAGCAAAGACTTGTCAAGATGGTGTTTTTTTTCTTAAATATGTAATGATGAAATGGGACACACCTTCCAAAAAAGTTTTCCTTTTGTTTCGTCCTTTCACTGATTATTTTCCCAAACATCTTTGGGATCATCAAGATCTTTTTGCCAGATGTGAGACAGGCTTTTTGTTTCTTTTAATCAGTAGTGGTTTTTGACTTGGAACTTCCCCAATGAAGCAATATTTGCCATGTCTCTTTCTTATTGAATCATGACCTCTGACCTTAAATGACACAAGTCCTGTAGTGTTTTTGATGTTGCTCTTGGAGTAATTTTGGTAAGCCAGACTCCTGTGGAAAGGTTCACTGATGTTCCAATGTTTTCTCCATTCATGAATCATGGTTCGCTGGAGTCCCAGAGCCTAAGAAATGTCTTTGTAAGCCGGTCCAGAATGAGAGATGCCATTGATTGTTTTTCATTTGTCCTTGAAGGGCATGATATGCTGCTTTTAAAGATATTTTAGCCTACTTCATTATGCCAGACAGGTTCTATCTTTCCACTACAAGGGATCTAATAATATCACAGGTCAGGCAGTTATCAGACTTGTGCATGGCTAGTGAGACTGAATCAAAGAATGAGGTAAATTTGAACACAGTTTTTTGTATTAGTTGAGGTTGTTTTTGATGTTAAAATTTGTTTCATGGTCTAAAAAATGTAAACAGGACAACAAAGCAAAACCAGAAGAAATCTGTAACTTGGCTAATATTTTTGACTGCACTTTACATTAAAGCAGTTCCCTCTTGTGAGATGGACATGAAAAATTTTTGCATGGACATGCAAAAATATACCAAGAGCAAAATGTAATTTAGGTTTGTATCTGTAATTCTTACTTTTATATAATGACAGTAAATGAACAGAGCAAAAAAAAATCAGTAATGATTGGCCTACATTTTTGCAAAGTCCAAAGCAGTCCCCTTAAATCTCATCGAGCTTTTAAGCATAAGAAAAGTCTGAGAAAAGTCTCTGATAGACTAGCTTGAAAACACTCAACACACCTTATTGCAGCTTTTAGAGAGGAAGAGGGGTCCTTTCAGATGAGTGATAGCTATGATAAGAAGAAGCTTTCATTTCAGTATAGACACATAGCTGATAGCTCCAGAAGCTGAAAAAGCCATCAGCCTGACACAGAGGTGCGTGGTGTGCCTCAAAGGGACAGGTGAATTGGAGCATGTTAACGGTGAAGCAAAGCTCTTGTCAACCCGGCAGAAGAATCAGTCCCCATCCTGCGTGGTAATTACAGAGGTAAATTCAATCAGTGAAGAAGGTTGTCACCAGCAACCTCCTTCATCTCCTCGCTACTGTTCAGCTAATTTTTCCCTTTGATTTTCTTTTTTTAACATCTGAAGAAATAAAGTGGCTTCATACTGTACTACAAGATTGTTCCTAATTCCACTTACACTCGTCTTCTGACCATTACGGCTTACTCGAGTCATGCATTTCTAGTCCTGCCTTTAGCATAGGGGAAACTGCCATCAGGGTCTTTTTTTGGCAACCATGTAACTGATTTAGTGACATGCCTTGTCCTGTTAAAATAGAGAAATTAAACCCATTTCCCATTTTTCTTTCCAACTTTGACTTGGAGAGGTAATATTTTACGTTCATTAAGAAGTAACGAAAGGCTAGAGTCTTTGATCATGGAGCTGGATAGCTCTGTGCTATCCAGAAGTTTCTAGAAGGACGAGAAGAAACAAAGTCCGAGATCAATGAAGGGTCACAGATAAACGACCGGGGCACCCATGAACGATCCTCAGGACCATACCCCTCCCAGTCGACGAGATACTGCCACCCGCGACCTTGTCGACGGGAGTCAATGATCCGTCGGACCGTCCGGACGGGGTGCCCAGACCGGTCCAGGGTGGGTGGTGGGGGTTCGGCCGGAGGGCAAGAAGTGCTGGAAAAGAAAGGTTTGACTTGTGAGACATGAAACACAGGATGAATACGTAAGCTGGAGACGCAGACGAAGAGCAGAGGGGCTGATGACTGAGTCAATAGTGTAGGGGCCAATGAAACGAGGAGAAAGTTTTTTGGACATGTCCTTCAAAGGAATGTCTCGGGAGGACAACCAAACCTTTTGGCCAGGATGGTATGTCGGAGTAGGCCGGCGTCTGCTGTCTGCATATCTTTTGTTCTGGTCTGCTGTACGAAGGAGAGCTCTGGTTGCATTTCTCCAGATCCGTTTACAACGGCGTATGTGGTGCTGAACGGACGGTACTCAAATGTCCTTCTCATCAGCGGGAAATAAGGGAGGGTGATAACCCAGGGAAATCTCAAAGGGTGAGAGGCCAGTTGCGGATGAGATTTGTGAATTAATAGCATATTCAACCCAAGGAAGGAAAACACACCAGTCACGTGGTTCGGTTGAGGTCATGCATCTGAGAATGGACTCCATCTGTTGGTTCATGCGTTCCGTCTGTCCATTAGATTGGGGATGATAACCAGAAGTCAGGGAGGTCTTGGCTCCAAGAGCCAAACAAAACTGTTTCCAAAAACGGGAGATAAATTGAGGACCACGGTCTGACAAAATGTCCTGAGGGATGCCATTAAGGCGAAAAACATGCTGAATCAACAGCTGGGCGGTATGAAAGGCAGATGGGAGTTTTTTTTAATGGTACTAGATGGCAGGACTTAGAAAAGTGGTCAACAATGGCGAGAATGACAGTATTCCCCTTCGATATGGGTTACCCTGTAACAAAATCTAGAGCGATGTGAGACCAAGGGCGTTTGGGTGTACTGAGAGGGCAAAGTAAACCATAGGGGGCCTGGTTGCTCGATTTTTGTCTGGCACATACTGAACAAGCCTGGACATACTCAGAAATATCCTTGTGAAGAGATGGCCACCAAAATCGTCTTGAAATTAGTGATATGGTTCTGCTAATCCCTGGGTGACCTGAGAATTTAGCTGTATGAAACCAGCGGATGAGCCTAAACCTAACAGAGGGTACCAGGGTTAGGTTCGTTTCGTTGAGCATTGTTTATCAGGTCCTCTACCTCCCAAACTAAGGCTCCAAAGGTCCAATGGGGCGGCACAATGGGTTCGGCCTCTTTCTCGGTAAAATTGGGTGAATGAAGCCGGGAAAGAGCATCTGGCTTGACGTTCTTGGAGCCAGGTCTGTAAGAAATGGAGAGATCAAAACAAGAGAAAAACAATGACCAACGTGATTGGCGGGGGTTCAGTCTTTTGGCAGTTTGCAAGTAGGCCAGATTTCTGTGATCGGTCCATACTAAAATGGGATGCTTAGCTCCCTCCAGCCAATGTCTCCACTCTTCAAGAGCTAGCTTTATTGCTAGCAGTTCTCTGTCCCCCACGTCGCAATTCCTCTCTGTGTTTGTGAGACGACAAGAAAAAAAAGGCACAAGGGTGGAGTTTTCTATCTGTGGCTGACTGTTGAGATAGTACGGCACCAACACCTGTATCTGAAGCGTCTACCTCCAAATAAACTGTCTGGAAGAATCGGGATGAACTAGTATGGGTGTCTGAGAAAACTCTTTAATGCCTGAAAAGCCTTGTCCGCTTCAGGTGTTCCAGGGAAAACACGATGTTTGTGGATGTCAAGGCGGTGAGTGGGTACGGCAAATTAAAACTAAAGTTCTTGATGAACCGTTGATAAAAGTTTGCAAAACCCAAGGAAACCGTTGTAACTGCTTGCGGGAGTCTGGAACAGGCCACTCCAGTATTGCTTTGATTTTCTCAGGGTCCGAGCGAACCTGTCCACCCTCCAGGATGTAACCCAAAAATGTGATAAATGTTTTGTGAAATTCACATTTCTCAGCCTTTACAAACAGTTTGTTTTCCAAAAGTCTTTGCAGGACAAGACGGACATGATGGGTGTGTTCTTTAATATCTTTAGAGTAGATCAGGATGTCATCCAGGTAGACAAAAACGTTCAAAAAATCCGTAAGTACGTCATTGATGAATGACTGAAACAGTGCAGGTGCGTTACATAAACCAAAAGGCAGAACCATTTATTCAACAGGGTTTTGAACGCGGTCTTCCACTCATCCCCCTGGTGGATCCTAACTAAATGGTAGGCGTTATGGAGATCTAGCTTAGAAAAAATGGTTGAACCGTGAACTGGTTCAAAAGCTGAGGACAGAAGTGGAAGTGGGTATTTGTTTTTAACTGTAATTTGGTTTAACCCCCTATAATCAATACAAGGGCGTAGAGAACAATCTTTTTTCCCCACAAAGAAAAACCCTGCTCCGAGTGGAGATGAAGAGGGGCGAATTAATCCTGTCACCAGAAACTCATTAATATAGTCCTCCATAACTTTTCTTTCTGGTCCTGAGATGTGGTAAAGCCTACTGGAAGGCAGGGGGCACCGGGAAGCAAATCTATTGCTCAGTCATAGGGTCTGTGTGGGGGTAGAGACAAAGCTTTGGATTTACTGAAAACTAACCTGAGGTCATGGTACTCTGGAGGGACGTTAGAGAGATCGGTCATCTTGTTATCTGCAAGATCAAACTCAGAGGGGAGAGAAGCTACTGCTGACTGTAAACAAGAGATATGACAGTTAGTGGACCAGGATTCTATTTGGCCTTCTGCCCAGTTAATGTGAGGATTATGTTTCTTGAGCCAAGGAAAACCCAAAACGATGGAATTCAATGCGATGGGAAACACAAAAAACGAAATCCCCTCCCTATGATTTCCCGAAAGGATTAAAGTCAACGGTTTGGTTCTATGTGTGATTCGTGGTAATCTTTTCCCATCTAATGAAGAAACTGATTGAGGTGAGGGGAGTGGCTCAGTCTCAATCTGAGCTTCACTAACTAACCTCTGATCAATAAGATTCTGATCGCTACCTGAATCAATAAGAGCGGAAAGATTCTGAAAAGGACGGTGAGAAATTAATGTGGCAGGCAAACTAAGTCCAGGGGTAAGAGAACGGTCCGTCAGTCTCCCCTCACTCACTGACGGACCTGGCCTTTTGGTCCCGAAGGACGAATGGGGCAGTTAGCAAGAAGATGTACAGATGAGCCACAATGAAAACATTGGTTGGATTGGCGGCGTCTCAGTCTTTCCTCAGGAGAAAGCCGAGATCGCCCGGTCAGCATGGGTTCTATACCAGACTTATGCGAAACAGAAATGGGGCCAATAGTTTCGGGAGTTGGGCTAGAGAGATTGGTCCTAACTGCGCTCTGTTCTAATCGAGATCTCTTTCTTTCTCTCATTCGGTTATCTAATCTGACGGCTAACTTTATTAACCCATTCAAGGTTTCAGGCTCGTCGACTAATGCCAACTCATTCTTTAACGGATCATTTAAGGACTGGAAAAAGGCGGCTCTAAGAGCGCAGTCATTCCATCCAGAAGCTGCAGCTAGGATGCGAAAATCTATAGAGAACTCAGCAACTGACTGGTCAGTCAGTCAGTCAGTCATTTTCTACCGCTTATTCCATAGTGGGTCGCGGGTGAGCTGGTGCCTATCTCCAGCAGTCTATGGGCGAGAGGCGGGGTACACCCTGGACAGGTCGCAACTGACTGGTTTCTTTGTTTAATAGACCATAATCCTCGAGCATTGGCAGTTACATCTTTTTCACTGGAAAAAACCTGTCGAAACTCCTCCTCAAACTCGGAAAATGTGCAACCAAAGTCTAAACAATTTGAAAAACGGGCCTCTGTCCATCTCAAGGCCTTTCCGGTTAGTAACCCTAGAACAAAAGCAATCTTAACAGAATCATGAGGAAAAGATTGTGGTGAACGATTGAAAACTAGAGTGCATTGGAGAAGGAAACCCTTACAATCCTCTTTTTCACCAGAGAATTTTTCAGGATTCGGGGAAGTGACCTCACATGATTGCGGAAGTTGCTGGGAAACTGGAGAGGCTGAAACATCCTCTACTGCCAGGGCGGTGAAATTGCTCAAGGTGTACTGAAACATGGAGGCTAGTTGCTCGATCTGCTGATTGGTCTGTTTTTGCTGTTCAAGAAGAGAACGGAGGGAAGAATCATGTGATATGATTTGGTGGTGTTGTTCAGATAGAGTTCTCCTGAACGCTTCTGCTGGGTCAGGTTGGCCAGAGTGTTCTGTCATATTGTTTTTAACAGATTTGACCCATATGCAGAAAGCAATCCAGGAGACAGAGTTTTACGGTAAAGTGTTTATTTACAGAGTAGTGAAATGTGCTGGGGAACTGGAACCGGGAAACCAACTTCAAAATAAACAGGATGGTGAGTAGGGAATAGTTTAGGGTCAATACTTAAAGAATAATAATTCAGCCTTACTGGGTTGGTGGAATGATCCGCCAGAGGGTGGTGCAGAGAGACCAAATAGTTGTTTACCCCTGAGACAGAAAATGGTGGATAATGGTGTGCCAGGATGATAAGATGGTCCGGGGTTTCGGAAGTGGGTGCAGTGGAAGGAGGAGGGTGGACAGGGTTCTTGAGGGTTGATCCAAGGAGCGAAGAATTCAGGAGGCTGCCAACCGGTGTGGTCCAATGGAGTAATGAAAGGCTAGAGTCTTTGATCATGGAGCTGGATAGCTTCTTTCCAGAAGTGAGTAATCCAGGCAGAGATCCACACAAAGGCAAGGTCAGGTTTAGGTAATCCTGCAAGGTAACAAATTCAAATTACTAGAGTTCAAGGCAAGAACAAGACAAGATAATGTGGCTTGAGCTGTACCACTAAAGGACAACACTCTGGCAGTGAGTTGCTGGCAGCCTCCTCCTAATGTACTCCTCAGCAGGTAATCAAGGGAATGATGAACACCTGTCACCTCTCCTCCAGGTTCCACGCCATCTAGGGGCTAAGCACAGTAAACGCACCAAAACAAACAGACAAAGCACAGATCCTGACAACATCATACTCAATGATTTGGAGTACCCATCACAAAACCCTGATCTCAGTTCTATACAAACATTTATGGCCAGAATTGAAAAAATTTTTGAGCGTGGCAGCCAACAAACCTGACTCAGTAACCAAATGGTAGGGAAATGCATGTAAACTTCTAAAATTTAAAAACATGTAGAAAAGCTTTAAAGGAATCTCTTGTTATTCTTGCATTTAGTGAATAGAAATGCATTTGGTGATCCTAACTTAGCTAAAACAGGAAAAGCTTGATCTATTTAATCTCAAACATTGAAAAAAAGTCTTTGACTACATATGTAAATAGCAATTTTCAGCTGTTTGCATTGGAGTCAATTTAACAAATGCCTTCTAAAAAATATATTTGTGTCTAGCTGTTGAAACACCCACACCGTAACAATAGCTACAACTGTACAAAAGTAGGTATAACAATGGTTTGTATTTACTGTATTTGATATTAGCTGATTGTGGCTTGATTGTATTATGGCTGTTCAGGGTCTAAGCACTACATGGCAGATAAAAGGAGTGAGGCTGATTAATGATTCGCAGAGATACGTTAATCAGACACACCTGGCACTGTTCCCTGAACCTTGGTCCCAACCATGCTGCTACATTGTCATCAATACACCAAATTAGGCGTGCTAATGACCCCTTTTAACTTGATGTCAAACAACAGTGCAAACAGTTTGCATTTCGTTGTCTGCAGTTGTGAGCACTGGAATATAGAATTCCTATTAAGGAACCTTTTACAGTCAAGAAATAGCAAAGACAATTTCATGTTGAGTAAATAAAAAAATATTAATGATAAATAAATCTTAATTCTGAGGTGGAAGAAAAAAAGTTTTTTTTTCAAAGTTGTTTATGAATGAAAACATAAAAAGTGTGGTATGCATTTGTATTCAATACGTTGTAGAAAAATCTTTTTTGGGTCTGTCTCAGCCAGCTTTGCACTTCTGGAAACTGAAATTCCTGCTAAGTAGCTCCTGAATTGCCCCACTATGACATTAAAGGGTATTTCTATTCTATTCTAGTCTAGTCTAGTCTAGTCTAGTCTAGTCAAGTCAAGTTTATTTATATAGCGCTTTTCAGCAACAAGGCACTCAAGGCACTGTACATAAGGAAAAACATTACAAGGATACAGAAAATCAAACAACAGAGGTAATTAAAAAAAATAAAAATAAAATAAAGAGAATAGAATGACTGATAAGAAAAAGAAAGAAAAATTGGACTGAAAACTAATAATGTTTAGATGGCACAGTCAAAGGCCACTCTAAACAAATAAGTTTTTAATCTTGATTTAACGCAACTTAAGGTTTCGGCGCTTTTACAGTTTTCTGGGAGTTTATTCCAGATTAGTGGAGCATAAGAACTAAAAGCTGCTTCTCCATGTTTGGTTCTGGTTCTGGGTATGCAGAGTAGATTTGACCCAGAAGACCTGAGAGGTCTGGGTGGTTGATACACTGACAACAAGTCTGTAATGTATTTTGGTACTAAGCCATTTAGTGATTTATAGACTAACAGAAGTATTTTAAAGTCTATTCTCTGAGCTACAGGGGGCCAAGGGACTTTAGAACCGAGGTTATGTGCTCCACTTTCTTAGTTCTAGTGAGGACGCGGGCAGCAGCGTTCTGGATCAACTGCAGCTGTCTGATCGACTTTTTAGGCAGACCTGTGAAGACACCGTTGCAGTAATCAATTCTACTAAAGATGAACGCATGAATTAGTTTTTCAAGGTCCTGCTGAGACATTAGTCCTTTAATCCAGGAGATGTTCTTTAGGTGATAGAAGTGCATCTGAAGGTTCAGGTCTGAGTCCATCACTACACCCAGATTTCGAGCCTGACTGGTGGTTTCTAGCTGTATTAACTGAAGCTGTGTGCTAACTTTTAAACGCTCTTCCTTTGGTCCAAAGATTATTACTTCAGTTTTGTTTTGATTCAGCTGAAGAAAATTTTGGCACATCCATGCATTGATTTCTTCTAAGCACTTACAGAGGTTGTGGTTTTGACGTTGACAGACGTAACAAGAGGTTAAATGTTATTCCTGTGTTACGGAGATTCTTTTCCAAAAGTTTCATGAAATAATTGTTTTAGAGAAACAAGTTATCTCTCTTCTTGGTAGATTCAGGGTCAAATATTGCTACTTAAAGTCCTTAAAAGGCAGAGGAATTTTAAACACCTCTAAAACTCAGCGGTAACCATGTGTTTTCTATGTCAGCCTCAGGACAGATTCCCATGGAGGAGCATTTTGAAAGTCCATTGCATAAGTAAAACCTGGCTGGGCTCTCCTTCAGGTATTTTTTTCCGTTGTCAGATGGTACCCTGTAAATCTAAAGGGTAGAGACTTCTGAGAATAAGGTTAGTTTTACTGCAGAGGGTCTCCGTAACAGTCTGACAAAGATACTTCCAGTGGGGTACAGCTTTGGCCACAAGCGTTAACTAGAGCTTGAATGGAAGGTGCAAATTCATTGTTTTCATAGCAGCTGCTGGGAAGAGGTTAAAATTAGCTGGTTTCCCCACTCTTCTGATTTTATGAAGCCTGGTGACTTACACTGTACCTCATATCTGGTCCTGACAAAACTATGAAAAGCTTGGTTCTGCATTTTCTCCTCTGGAAAAGAAAGAAAATCTAATCACTTCTGTGTTGCATTGGAATGTAAACACACTTGTTATTAATGGGTTCAGTTAAACACATCTTCCCTGGCAAAAACCTGTAAAATGAGAATGGAAAGATGTATTTTTGTTTCTGAAGGTAGAAGAATCTAATTGGACAAGTGGTACCCAAAAACTCTAAATATCATGTTCTCTAAAAGACTCTGCTTAGAAGGCCTTCTTCCAGAAACTGTGGAAACTATTTCCCACCACAGAACCAGATTTTCGAGCATGATTTTCCTTTAATCCACAAACAGATCTGTGTTGTTTTATATAATGTCTGAAGCTCCTTATGAACTCTGGGTTAAAAGAAATATGACGTGGGGCTAATTTAGAGCTGTGAACTAGTGATTGAAACTCTTAAATCTGTTATTGTTGATGCCAGAAATAATAAACCCTCTAGTCTGAGAATATTTAAGGTATTTAATCCATTTTCTTTAATCTCTGCAGAAAGCTGGCATCAGTGTTTAAAGCAGTGGTCCTTAACCTGTGGTTCCTGGACACCTGAGGCCCGTGAGCCATAGATTCTGGGTCAGCGAAGAAAATTTAAATAAATCAATAAAGGTTAAAGATATGCCATTTAACTGAACAGAGTACATTCAAATAACAAAACAACCCAAAATACTACACTTATTAAATAAAAGATCTAAGCCAATGATGGGTTCTGGCTTTGAAATCTATTAATACTCAGATTAGGTATCTACTCTGGGGAACACAGATTGAGGCTGAAGGTTGTTTTGGAGCCAGGGCTAGGATTCAGGAAATTAAAACTCATAGTGACTAAAGTCCTTTATAACAGAATAACGCCAGAAGTAATCAGGGTTCAGGAATTAAAATCCTAGGAAAGACCTTTATGCGGCATAAAGGCAGGTAAAGTCCTTTTATTTTAGGGATAAATAAAGGCCCCTTTTTAAAACGTTAAAGAGGAAGAGGGGCTCAAACTCTAGTCTCCCCCCCAGGGAGAATTTTGATTTCATAAAATTTGGATGAATTTGAAAATGTTCAAAAAAGTTTTCATTTTGGGGACTTATAGGGTAAAAAAATAATTAAATCCCACAACCTAGGAGTACCAAAAAAATTTCAAATTAGTTCAAAAATATTTTTTAAATTACCAATATTTCAAATAATGGAAACATTTCTAGCATTTGAATTATAACAGGGGGGTCCTGAGAATAATTTTTTTCCCCCAAACTTTAAAAAATTTTAAATACCCCTGATTTAAAGAAAATTATGTCCAATTATGTCTTTTTGAAGTGCTATAATAAATAAAATCTAGTTGGGGATTAAATTTAATTGTTCATTTTTCTTTTTAAGTTTTAACACTGCAGTTTTTTGTATTTTGTTTAGTGTCCAAACCCAAAAAATGTCAACCCGGGCCGAAAAAAAATTGTCTGCATTTAACCTGAGCAGGAAATTCTGAAATACAGCTGTGTAAAATTAAACTTAAAACACAAAGAAAAATTTAAAAGAGCAACTCTGCTGTCATTACAATTTAAAGTATAGAAGAATTAGCAAAGAGTTTCAGCAGCAAAGAATTTGGATTCCTATAAGAGAAAACAGCTACTGTGCTTCTAAATTATTTGAGATCTCTTTGAATTGTGTGCACTTATCTTTAAACAGGATCCTGATGATTATCAATCAAAGCATCTGGAGATATGCTAAGAAAAAAACTTTTTGAAAATAGATTGTTGAACATTTCTTAAATTACTGAAGCTTCATTAAGTAGATTCGCTTCATTTAAAACATTTATTCAATTTTGATATTTACAATTTGATCAGGAAAAAAACTAAATTTTGGCAACTGTGTCTCCGTCTGTGATGTTTTCTTTGTTTCATTAGAATGAATGAGTGTTTGTTCATATGTTGCTATAATAATTCATGATTGAAATAAGTTTTTTAACCCAGACTGATTAAACCTTCAGTTTTTTGAAGCTTCTTAACTCCTAAGAAGCAGCGTGTTTTTGATGTAAGTTGATGTTAAATTCTGCAGTGTAAGGTCCACTAAGATGGGTTGGAAGGACAGAACCGTGGGGACCGCCCACAACCCACTTACAGACAGCCTATCAGAGGTTGGTTCCGCCTGGCTCTGCCTACCTACCAGGTTTGAACACACCTTAACTTCCATGGAAACGCTCACCCCTCCCTTCCTGAGTTCAACACTGTTTGAAAGAAAAGTGAGAAAAATAAAGGGGGCTTGTTGTGATAACTGCGTTAAAATGCATGTTTATAAAATGATTGAGTAAGGATAAAGCATGAAATTTAGATTTATGTGTTTTATAATTAAAATGTCAATGAAATAGTTTAAACTTCTTCAAATAATTAGTTTTGCTTGCGGAATCATTGGGGATTTAATGGACTGAAAACTTTATCCTGGTGCCAATAAATTAAACTAGCTGAAAGTTCAAGATATGCATGACTTCAAATGAAATTTAAAGGAAAATGCCACATTACCTACACAAACTGAAGCTAACGCAATTATAAAATAAACAGTCTAATAGGGAAAATAGACCTTTATATTAATGTACAAAATGAACCTTTTGAGGAGCAATCTATTAGCAAGAAGGAAATAGATTCTTAATGTCTTTAAATTATATTTAATGTGGTCTTGGTTGCTAAAACATTTTTTTCAATCATTAAAGACAAAAGACAAATGCTAAATTGACTAATGGGTTGACCCATGCGTACAAAGAGGGGATGTCAGCCTTAATAAAATAAAATGAAACCCTGGGTTACAAAAGCTTTAGCACGTATGGGAGCAGGACTGTAACTATGGGGAAGGTTGCTCATATCTCCAGGGAGGACTTAGTGACACTGTAAGAGAAGATCACACTTTGTGTTTTGTCTATAAAACTGGTGCCCAGCTCCCCAAGGCCTCATTCTGAGAACCTGTCTGAATGTAAGGGGTTAATTCCTCTAAATTAGTCAAAAGATTAATTCTCCTTTGCTGGATATTTTGATGAAGATCCATGTAATTATTAAAGTAGTTTCTGCTTGATGGAAAAGGTAAAAATACAAACAAAAGTATTTTAACCTTCAGTAACCGAACCAACTGTTGGAAATGAAGGAGTTCAGACTGCAGCAGATCTAAAGTTTGACATCGCCAAGTGATACAGTGGATAAAATGCAGACTCAGAATGGACCAGTCTTACTTATCAGAGTAAATATCCCTATTTGAAGATTTTTGAGCTTTAATATGATGCAAACTGAGTTAAGCACCTGGGCTAATAATGAACCACTGCATTGAATTTCATGCAAAATAAGGGTTGACATAAATTTCATTTTGTTTTGGTGCAATGAAAACACAGAATAGTTTATTTATTCTAGAACTGTTGAAGGCCAATGAAAACAGCTATTACTGTAGAAGTTTGTCTGCAACCGTATATCGAGCCTTCTCTCCAGGTGGAGCTGTCTGCCATTAGTGGGATGCAGGCAGATTACACCAACTGCAGCAAGGGTCATTAGACCACGCCAAGGAAGAGACATCGAATGTCCAAATGCAAACAGAGTCCATCCCAAGGTGCTGCTGGTGGCTCCAACGGTGGCTGCTTACCGCAGATGGCTTCCTAATCCACCAGATGACTCCACTCCTGAGGGACGTCGGCCCAAGCCAATGGGCTAGAGTACTAGGCCTGCTCCAACCATCACAGGATGTAAAAAAAGAGATCACCCCTAAAGGACAAGGGCCCCACCAAAGCCAAAGAACTGTAAGCTAATCACTGGAGAGTGATTGAAGAGGTGGGTGAAGAACACTTTTTTTACAATGGGCATAAAAATCCCTTTGGCAGTGCAACGTTTGCTTTAAATAAAATCACGGATGAGAAGAAGTTTTTTTTATCTACCTCAAGTCTCCCAAAATTGAAGATGTACAGAAGATGGGATTTTTTTGCATGTTTGTTCTCTGCCTTCATCATTGTTATTTTGTTGGTTTTTTTTTTCCATGTTTTTTTATCAAAGCTTATCAGGTATGACAGAGCTGTCTCCACATCAGAACAACTGAGACAGGTAAACCGTAAAAGGTAACCCTAAGAATACCCCGTGGCAGCATGGATTGACCTCTGTGTGGTACCCCCCAGAGGTTTTGACAGTTGGGTTTCAAAATGCAGATGTTTTACATTTGTGTCCGCACACCCGGTCCGGACTGGACTTATGTGTACGGAAATTCAAATCCAAAAGGTTCGGCAACCCGAACTCTAACTATATTCCCAGGGGCCTGCGGGGAAACACATCAGTTTGATTAGAGACAAGTCCACCCAACGAGCTGACACCACTAGATTAAACCACTGGAAACTGCTGATGTCTCTGGGAAAAGACCCATGGGGGTTTTTCGAATTCAGTTTGTGGATCAACCTAAACCCCTGATGAAGTTCTAGATATTACTGGTGTTAGCCCTTCTCCTAGCCCAACCACACCTCCTCAAGCATTGGTCACTTACTTAAATGTCTCATCACCTGAAGTAATATTGCAGGTTGAACCTGGATTTTCTGACAGAAACACCAGGTTAGAATGAATAACATTTACGCTAAAAGCAATAACATGACAGAGTGTATTGCCTGTTCATCAGCCAGACCACTACTTTTCACTACTCCTGCTCTCCCACGTGGTGTATGATGAGTATAAGTTAGCCAATCCTGTAATCAATGGGTTTGAATTAATATTTCTTTCAATTACTCCTAACAAAAATGTTGATCGCATTAATTATGTCCACTACAATATGCAGTTGTACTTCCAAATAACAGGTCCTTATGGTTCAGTAACCAGAGCTCTGGGTGGATTATGCACCCTGGCTACTCTGGTGCTGATTCTTTGTCTGATTGGTTTACTGCTACCTTTGGTAAATGGAAGGGTTTTATTATTGCAGGTCATATCAGATTCCCCTCCTCACAGGTGAAGGGGAACCCTTGGATTGCTCTGATGAGTCTGAAAGTGACTCTCATGATGATGTTTTTTTTATAAGTTTTATCAGTGTTCAATTTCTATCTGTTCACATAATCTTCTTGATTCTAATGATGTAGATGTGTGTCGAACACACACACAGTTGATGATTGGTGAATCATTATTTCATTTTATTATTATTATCTTTTTATTTTTCTTACTTTAATTGATTTTTGAGTGTTCTAATTCATTATATTCTTTGTGTATTCAGTTTATCTGGTCATTCCTTAAAATGTTGTTAATTATATTAATTTCCCCCTACAGAGTTAGTTGATAGGTGTTTTATACACAACGTTTTCCATCTGACAGATCGTTTTGCCCACACAGAGGTTGACAGTTATGGTAGTTTTGGAAGTTTTAATTTGTGGTTTTTAGTAATCAGTTTTCTTACTCATTTCTTCCAACCAATTCATACATTTTTATTCATTTTTATTACTAATTTTATTGTTAATTTTTATTATTAATCAATTCACTTTTATAATTACATTTTCTTATACTTTCCTTCATTGTCATTCAGTAAAATTTCTTTTATTGTTTTCTTCAGTGTTCGATAACATATGAAACTAGTTTCATTATAATCGAAGAGGGTGGATTGTTATGGAAATTTTAGTGCCTTGCTTGATTTGCTCTTTGATACTCTACAGGAACTGACAAAAGTATTAGAACCCCTTGGTGTTGTTCCACTCTTCTTTTATATAGTCTTAGAGTAATGGTTTCTCAGCCTTCTCCTTGCACCTGTGTGAGATAATATGTATGCCACACTGTTAAGACTATGTCTGGGACCTCGTCTCTCTGGGTCTCATGAGAGTTACCTTAAAAACTGTTGTAGCTTATAAGGAGAACCTTTGCTTTGTCTAGTCAGAATGATTTGGCAGCACTACTGAGCGCATCTCCAATGCTGTAAAATCCTTCTCTCTTGCAAGAATATAATAAAGTTGATTCTGAGTGACAATCATCGGTCTCTGTCTTGGTAAAAACAAATTTTTCAACAGCACTCTCTTTAACAAACCTCAGAGGCCTTCACAGAACAAGTTTTATTTAGAAGTATCAGAGTACAGGGGACAGAATTAAAAAGCATTACACACTTTATATAAACTGTGAGTTTTACTTACATTCATACTACATTTCCAAATTGTGACAAACATTACATGTTTGTTGCCTTTGACTGTTAGGAGGCCATAGTAAACAGTTTTTTTTATATATGGTTTGGTTTAACAGAAATCTGGTTTCATGTGGTTTGGACGTGTTGGACATGCAGGCTGACATTTCTGGAACACTAACTGTATACCCCACAGGTGGATGAAAAGACCTCTGCCAATGGAGGTCGGAAATGGAAAATATTCTATTAGATTTTAAGGAGTGTTGCCATGGAAACTCATATGTTTTGACAGTGTAGGGAGGTTGTTTATAAAAAAGAGCCTAAAAAAGAGCCCTGGGCTATACAGTGGTGTTAAGGAAAATGGATGTGTTATTTTTGATGATGGGCTTTTCTTTTTATGTACATAGAGAGATGTTATACACATAACTGCTAGCTACCATGTTCATCAGGTTTACATTTTCCAAGGATCTTTAACAGAATTTACAGTTGCAGATCTACATTAACTCTAGGTAAACTCTAAGTTTTTAATTGTATTATTTATCTAGGTAAACTTAAAGTTTTTAATTTTATTATTTATAACTATTAGCTTTTCCTGTAATTGTTACCAAATGTAATAACAGGAAAGCGATGCAACCCAATTAATACAATAATAAAGAGAAGGTAAGTAGGTAAGTTCTACAAGAAGCATGTAGTAGTTTTTATGAATGAATGAATAAATTACTTGTTAATGTATTACAGTTTAATTACTCTAAACCTAATCAGACACACACAGAGGTTCAATGTGTAATTCCCATAGTTTGTACTTCCTGCTTGCTTGCCAATAGAAACACTCTCAGACTGCATGTTCAGTGGTTTGTTTGTAATGTTCTAGCAATGACAGCTGAAAACATTAAAGTGATTGAAGAAAATGGTTTCCTTTAATGTGGCCACAAATACAAGGGGAATGTGGTGCTAAAGCTACAGCCTGACTTCACATCATGTTTTTAACATGCTGAAAAATATCACAGAGAAAGATGCTCATCTTAACTGTGTCAAGTGAATTTTGAATTAATATTTCTGATTCGATCATTTGCGATTTCTCTCCCCTCCTTCCATCTTTAGTGGAATTAAAAGCAAAGGCCCAGATTGCTTTAATGCTTTAATGTTTTGGAGCTGACATATTCCCCACATTTTAAAATATCCATATTACAAATATCGACTGTCATGGGAAAGCTTTTAAAAAGACCCTGATGGCAGTTTTCTAAGTAAATGGATAGCATATAAAAGTGACAGGCTGGTTTATCAGGATGATAAGCAAAAGTTAACATCCATCCGCTGTTTTCTGCTTTGTTGGGATTGGGTTGCAAGGGTAAAAGATTCAGACCCAACCTGTCCCCAGCAACGTTCTCCAGCTCATTTTAGTGGATCCCAAGATGTTCCTATGAGGGCCAGAAGGGGTATACAGTTCCTCCAGTGAGTCTGGGTGTGCTGAAAGACTCCTGCTAGTGGGACATGCAGACAAAACCTCTAAAGGCACCCAGGAGGTGCCTTAAACCACCCTATAATTTATTTTTAATGCTGCTGACCCCTTGCATTCTGTGGACCCCAGGTACCCTGCTGCTTCTGTCTGGGCCAGCTCTTTCTTAACCTTGACAGACCTGAGCAGTGCCCAAATTGTTTAAGGTTAGGCACCGATCCTTAAATATATGTCCTACTTCATCCTGCCATTACATGTTATAACAAGACATCAAGATACCTGAACTCCTCCACTTGAGACAAACACCAGCCCCTCGACCTGGAGGGAGCTGCCCATGTTTATCCAGTTCTGAACAATTGCTTCAGGCTTTAACCTAACTTTAATAGAATCACCAGGAACATCTTGCAGGAAGGAACATCAATGTTGGGTGCATTGTTTGCTCAGTGGTGGGTGAGGGCGATGGCCTGGTCAAGCCGATTTCAAGCATCATAATCTGTTGCTTGAAATCTTTGAGTTTAAAGACTTACACATCTGCTACACGGACTGGTTGGTTTGCATTCATCTATTTGTCAGTTTAGATCAAACATTTTTGGAGGATGGTATGTTATAGTAACATCCATCCATTTTCTATACTCGCCTAACCCTTAGGTAGGTAGCTTCGTGCAGAAATTCAGCCTGAAATAAGAATCCAACTGCTCTCCATAATATAGTGCTTCAACAGAAAAAACAAGCAATAATTGAAGACATATTCATAGTTTAAACAAAAAAAAAAGTGTAGCTCTTACTTGACATTTTTGTTGTTATTTTGTGTTGAACATAATACAGAGAAAACCAGAAAACATCAGAGAAGTAGCCAGTCACAACATCTAAACTCCATGTGACACTTTGACCTTTACCCAAATGCACCAAGTGACTGTTTCTGTGTAACTTTTAAAGGTTACCTTTTGTTCTGTCTCACTTAGAGCAAAGATTCACATATGGATTGGGATTTTATTAGAATGACAAAAATATTTCAGCAAAAGCAAGCTAAATTTAATTAATGGAAATATTGATTGCCATCCAACACCTGTTATCGAGTGTTTGGGTTGTATTTGTAGCTCTTTATTTAAACTTATATGTTATGGTATTATGCAACTGTTGAAACTGACCAAAAATGAGATTTTATCCAATACTATGCATGGAACAGTGAGTAACTTTATTATTGACTGCATAAATAATGCCAGAAGATCCATGTATAGGCAAAGAAAATGTTCTATTTAGGCACCCCACAAATGTATTTACACAACTTGAACTTTTCTCATACCTTGTCATATCGCATTCACAATCTGTTTGAATTTTATGTGGTCAAAACAACTTTGCGCATATTTGTACATTAGAAGTGAATTTTTAATAGTGTGGTATGCATTTGTATAAAAGGTCAGGAATAAAGATGTGTATGTGTTTAAATCAAAGTTGAACAACAATATCCCAAGCTTTGAATATCTGACTAAGCATTGTTCAATCCATCCATCCAACCATCCATAAATCCATCCATCCATCCATCCATCCATCCACCCATCCACCCACCCACTCTGGGCGAATCTCATCCATCCCCGGGGCCTTACCACCGAGGAGCTTTTTAATCACCTCGGTGACCTCAACACCAGAGATTGGAGAGCCTGCCCCAAGGTCCCCAGGCTCCGCTTCCTCAGTGGAAGACGTGCCAGTGAGATTGAGGAGGTTTTCCGCCCACCAACCCACAACGTCCTGAGTTGAGGTCAGCAGAACACCCTCCCCAGTATAAACAGTGTAAATTCAAAAATGTGTCTTTTTGGCCTACATGTCAAACTCTGTGCAGCAGAAAACTAACAAAGTAATTTACCCTGTACACAATGAGATCCAAAACTCGCACAACTTCACCATCTTCCAAGGTGCATGAAGAGGGTGAAAGAACTGGTCATCTCACCATTTACCCCGTACACACTATCTCCATGGTAAAGTATGTCGGTAGCAGCATCATGGTGTAGAAATGTTTTTCTTCAGCCGAGAGGGATGGACCTAAATGCCGGGCAACCCTGTAACAAAAACCTATTACAGGATGCAAAAGACCTGAGACTTCAGAGGGGAGTTTAACCTTTTAGCATGTAAACTACACTAAACATTCAGCCACAACTACAAAGAATGGTTTAGATAAAAGCATATTTACACATTAGAATAGTCTCGTCAAAATCCAGACCTATAACCAAAAGGAATTCTGTGTCAAGACTTAAAAACTGATGTTCACAGAAGCTCTACATCAAATCTCACTTCAAATGAGCTGTTTTGCTAATAGGGAATGGGCAAAAATGTCAGTGTTTGGATGTGCAAAGCTTGTAAAGACACGTCAAAAGATTTGCAGCTTTAATTGTGGTGAAAGGTAGTTCTACAAAGTATTGACTCATGAGGGCTAAACAGAAATTCACATTTCAGATTTTTATTGTTAAAAAAAAGACCAAAAAATATTTTCCCTAGTTATTTTGCATTTGAGCACAAATTTGTGTTAGCATATCACTTAAATTCACCCGGAAAAACAATGAAGTTTGTAGCAAAATGACAATATGTAAAAAACTTGAGAAGGAACTGCAAAAGAAACAATGAAAGGTAAAAATGATGAAGACAAATTCAAACAGGTTCTTCTGTTTTTCTGTCCCTGCTTTGAACTCTTTTCTGTTTACTGTGTACTTGGTGACCTATCTGAACCTGGGAGGAGAAGGATGTTCTGGTTCTGCATTGTAGCTTCTATCAGTTACAATGCCTGCAATGCAAAAAAAAAAAAAAAATGTATACATGTACTGGTACATATAATTGGTAAAAAAAACAAAAACATATATATCCATCAATTATGTACAATTAAAAAGCACAAAATAAATTAACCTGCACATTTCAAATTAAAAAACATGGTTTTATTTTAGATCAACAACAAAAAAGTAAGACATCAAATCAATTAGACTGCATTTTGGCACACTTGGACTGAAATCATCTGCCACTGAAGCGACAGAAACCAGTAGAAATGAGCAACTGGCCCTGGTGGAGGTTTGGGCACAGATGAGCTGCATGTCACATTAATTATGCCAGATCTGGGTGGGCCGTGTCGCTGGTGTCTCGCTTCATCTATTTGTAATAATAAAGTAACAGCAAGGCTTCCCACTAACTGGAAAGCAGCTCGTTATGTTATGCATGAGTGGATGTACTGTAAGTGCTTTCCAGTACAATGTTGTAATTATAAATAGCTCTGTAGGCCTCCATAGGCTTACAGTGTATTCAACTGTATGAAATCTGTGTAAACAGATACACTAATGCATCCTCATTACAAATGAACTCCTTTACCTTTTCCTAACCACAATGAGGGAATTAAACATCATAAAAAACAGTAAAAATAGTAGATTTACTTTCTTTTTTCTTGTTCTGTGCTTCTTCTCTTGTTATCTGCACCTGGAAATTATAATAATGTCTTTGGCATTTATCGAGACATCAGTGTCAGCATCTAATCGGAATTTGTGTGCATTTGGTTTATTAATTACATCAGCTGGTAGGAGCTCAGAGCGACTGACAAAAAAAAATCAAAAGCTGACGCCTGTGTCATGATTAATTTCGCAGTGAACAGTCCCCGCGATGTCAGTGGTAATTAGGCATCACCCATTGCATAACACACCATGTGTCAGGGTGGGTGGCATGTGTGTGTGATTGGGAGTGTGAGTGAGAGTAAATGAGGAATGTAAAAAGCAATGAGGTAAAAATTAAAGGATTCATAGACATGGTGTTGTAGCTTCTTTAATTTTGTTTGTATGCTTTGGGTACAGGTGTTGAATTCATAAGAAGAATCTCTGTATTTATCAGTTTGTGTTGCTTCACAGCTAACAAACCTAATTATCACTTATTAAAGGCTCTAATCTAGACTCCTAGTGATTTATGGAAATGGATGTACAGACCCTTTCAAAAGTTTTTACACCCCTTGAACTTTTTCCCATTTTGTTACATCATAACCTTAACCTCAAAGGAGAATGATACAGAAAATTATAAGGGCTTCACAACGTTTTACTGTTAGACATTTTAAACATCTAGCATTCATTTATATTTAGTTTCATCTGAGACAATACTTTGTAAAATCTTTCACTGCACGTACAGCTGCAATGATTTTGGGGTATGTTTTAGGGCTTGCACATCCAGAGAAAACGTTTTGCCCATTCTTCTTGGCAAACAGCACAATCATTGTTAGACTGGATGGAAAGCATTTATTAACATCAATTTTCAAGTCTTGCAACAGGTTTTCAATTGTATTTACACCTGGACTTTGACCGGGTGTTCTAACACATGAATCTGCTTTGATCTAAACCATTCCATTGTCTCTCTAATGTAGGTCAAGCGTCGTTGTTCAGCTTCTCACAGGTTTTTTTCCAGTAATTCCCTGTATTTAACTACATCCGTGCCTACATCCAGTCTTATAAGCTTCCCGGTCTATGGAAAGGAGAAGCATACCCACAAAATGATGCTGCTTTCACATTTTTCTGTTCAGTGTAATGTGGAGTGCTCTTTTTTACTGCTACACAGAGTTTTTCATCTTGGTCTTCAGGCAGCTATTAGTTCACCAATGTTCTCTATCTAACATGGAGGGCTTTACTGAACAGCTGTATCTACACAGATTAAGTTACACTCAGATGGAATCTGTTTACTTATTAAGTGAATTCTGAAGCCAGTTGATTGAACTGGATTTATTTAGGGGTAAAAGTGTAAATGCACTTGTTTGTAAAGTATGTTTAAAAAACAAGCATTATTTTTCTTCCACTTCACAAGTAAGCACTTAAATCCCAGTGAAAAAAGTTCAAGTCTGTGATTGAAATATGAAAAAAAGGAAATGTTTAACAGCGTGTGAATAATTTTTGCAAATGGATGTAGCTGGGTATTTCAACAATAAAAGGATTCATTCATTTGACATTAATTTATTAATTAAACTTTGCATGCATTTATTCATGTTGTTGCAGTAGAAACATGGAGATATTGTGGGCTTGTGGCTACATTAAATCTTTATTTTTATGTAATTTGCAGCTACCTGTGGGGTGCCTGGCATTCTGCAGGTCTATAAAAACTATTGGAAAAACAGAGAATTCCAGAAATCAAGCATAATAACTCTGAGTGCAATATCTTCCCGATTCTTCTTCTATTTTTTCCAAAAAATAAACAATGGCCCATAACACTCAAATTAACACAGATTGGGATTTGATGTGCTTTGCAGCCAGATGGCTTGCTCACTCACTCTCTGGCAGGCTGGCAGAGCAGCTGAGGACGCAGCCACTTCCAGAGCGGATTTGAAAGAATCTAGGCCAGAGAGAGCGGGGCTGCTCTCGGAGACTAGCCGACAGTGCTGTCATGTTTTAGTGCACATTTTCTATTTGAGGAAGAAGCTGCTACATAAAAAGTTGTGCATGTGCACTGTGTGTGTGTGGGTGTGTGTGTGGGTGTGTGTGTGTGGGTGCGCTTGTCTGCATATTTGAGCAGTGACTGGAAGAGTAGGAATGCCTTGATGGAAATGCAGAAAAAAAGAGCTTGTCACAGAGCCATATAAGCAAGCTTAAGAAAAAAACGACAATAAAGTGTAAATATAGAATAAATATATAAAAACTCAAGTAGAGTTGGAAAAATGGAATAATTGCTTATATTCATAAATCCATATTCTAATAAAGGTTAAGTGCAGTTGAGAGATCAATTTCTAAAAATAGCATATGCATCAATGTTTAGTAACTTACTTATGTAGAGATCAGCATTTTTGTAAACACTGTAGCACAAATATTCTAATGCAACCTTTAGAGCTTGTCATTATTCAAAAGCCGAGCCTCCATCTGGAAAGTGGCAAATTTGGCTGTTTTCCTGGTGTTGCTGAAGAGAAAAACTGGGTCTGTTAGAAATTGCAGGACTTATTGGCTGAGGTGTAAATTTGTTTGGCTTCGATGATCATTTTCTTCACAGACTCACTTCTGCCTGTGGGGAAGAGTTCGAGCTTACAGGAACGTCAGGCTGTGAGCACAAGTTCTGTCTCTGGTAAGGGAATGTAGAAGAGCAAGCCCACAGAGAAAGGTACAAATACAGTACCCCATTGCTCCTTTTTGGAGCAGACATCTTGTTCATGAGGTAAACTGAATTTCAGTCCTTAAGCTCTTTTCTCTTCATGGCAATATTTCTACATCGAAATAACTTTATCACCCCAAAACAGTTCACATTAATTTAAAAGCAGATTCACACTAATTACAAACTGGCATAGTTGTTCCTATTGCTCTGCTCTCAAAGCCAGAAGTCTGTGGGAATGACCCAAAGTATGAGACAACACCTTCTGTTTGAATTGATGCCCATCAGCTAGGCTGCTCTAAAATATGTACATGCATTAAGAGCGCCTGAGAGGAATCAACTTTAACAAAGTTTTCTTTGTTTTTCATAGTTCTCTTTCATTTGCAACCTCATTATCTCTGTTTATAAAAGGCTGCAGATGTCCTTCCAGGCATCTTGTTTTAAGACATTTTAGTTCAACCAAACAAGTTCCGAATTAACATCCTTTAAATCAGGGTTAGTTTATAAAGTAACATTTCAAACTTTGAACATGTCATGGGACATAGTTCAATCCATCATCAGAAAGTGAATATGAAACAACTGAAAACCCAGTTGAAAGGGCAACTATGAACTGTGTAAGAGTTATTATTGGTTAATTAATATTTATCAAGAATTATAATTTAAAATCATAATCTGAAAAAAATTAATTTCTTAACCAAAAAATCATTACTTACAAATTGAAATCAGAGATGTCCTCTGGTGTTGTAATTATGGCTCAAGGCCTTTGATAATTACAATTATTAAATTCTCAGTAATAATTGATAACTATTACTAGATGTCACTGTTTAATCAACCGCTTCACCGAAGCGGTTGATTATCTTGACAGACAAATCACTCTTGCTCAAAACAAACACAAACGCTTTCTCAATATCTACGTGAATATTTATTAAATCAACAGCCCTGATACACCTCGCTGTTCTGATTCAATAATCTTCACCTAATCAGGCATGCAAAAGTTCTACACAAAACGGGTAAAATAACTAACTAAACAAGATAAAACAATATTGAGTGTGTATGAAAGTCAAACCAGCAATCACGGCAAAAACAATAGAAAATATGGTACTGAGCAAAGCTTTGGGAGCGGCCTCCACCAGGCCACAAATGTGGCCTTTATGGAAGGGTGGCAAGAAGAAATCAAATTTTAAAAGAAAGCTACTGCAGGCTGCAAAAGACTAGAAACTAGTCATACAGTCAAAGCTACAATGGAGTGATTAAGATCAATGCATATTCAGAGGGTAATATGGCCGAGTCAAAATTCAGGCCTGAGAAATAGTAAAAGTAGATGTCTTGAACTTGACAAAAATAAAATGGCCTAATAATGAATGTGAACCATTGGCCTTTTGAAAGGATTTTTACTTAGAAACATAAATTGCTCCACCGCAGCAGCATTATATAGTCTGGTTAAAGATAGGGGCATCACTTGCAGTGGGGGCCAATGTGGGTGGACTGTTGCAAAAATGTGTTATGAACAATACTGTACCCCATAACACTGTAAATTACTGTATATAGAGCTGATGAAACATTTCTGAGGTCATGATCTCCACAGTGCTAGATTCTGTTTATTTTATTTCTTCCACCCTCCTGGAGATTCTGTTGATGCTCCTCTTGGGCAGAGCCTGCCTCCCACTTTGAACTCAACTCACCAGCAACTCATCTCATCAAGATGCCTATGTATAGGGAAAGCATTGTACACAATGTCAGATTGTGCATCACTGCTGGGTGTAATGAGGCCTCTGATTCTCTTGTGTTACAAGCGTTTCCTACATCCCTGTCTCCTTCTGTCTTAGAAATCTACCTGGATCTTGGTTTGTGTCTCCATGGAGTGGCTTTCATCCTGCTTTTCTCTTGGTTATCCTCAATAACTCTATTAACTAATAACTCTACAGCACCTTGAGTGCCTTGTAGCTGAAAAGCGCTATATAAATAAACTTGACTTGACTTGACTATTGAAACTCATTTCTTTTGAGGAGTACTGGTTCTGATCTTCCATGAACACAGTCTCTCCACCTTTACTTACCTGCCAACCCGTTCTGTCCCTCCTATGTATGTCCATCTTCTGAAGATCAGAGACCTGAGGACACAGATTAATTAGTACAATATCTAAAGCAAACCTCCAAGTGTTTCATTGAAAATAATATCCTCTTTTTAATTCAATTCAATTCCGTTGGGTTTATTTATATAGCACTATTTCATAACAAATGTCTGTTCAAGGCATTTTACAAAGAACTAAACTCATTCCAATCATACAGACAGATTCCAAGTCTAGTACATACATCCGAAAATGATTATGAAACAATGCAGTCAAGTTCAGTTTGTTATTCAAATTGGTTAAGAAGCTTTTAATCTACGGAAACCCAACAGATTACATTGAATCACTGACTTGCTGCATTCGCTTCTCCACTTCTCATGTGGACTTTGCGGCTGTTGTGCAACAATAGGTTTGGTTGTGCTATTAGCAACTATTCAATTCAATTCAATTCAATTCAGTTTATTTATATAGCACCAATTCACAACACATCACATGTTGTCTCAAGGCACTTCACAAAAGTCAGGTACATACATTCCAATTAATCCTAACCATTGAACAGTGCAGTCAGATTCAGTTATTTATTCAAATTGGATAAAAAGTTTTTCTATCTAAGGAAACCCAGCAGATTGCATCGAGTCAGAGACTTGTAGCAGTCACTCCTCCTGGATGAGCATATGGAGACAGGGGACAGTCACTGGCGTTGACTTTGCAGCAATCCCTCATACTGAGCATGCATGTAGCAACAGTGGAGAGGAAAAACTCCCTTTTAACAGGAAGAAACCTCTAGCAGAACCAGGCTCAGTGTGAGCGGCCATCTGCCACGACCGACTGGGGGTTACAGAGAACAGAACAGAGACATAAAACACACAGAAGCACTGATCTAGGAGTCCTTTCTATGGGAAGGAAAAGTAAATGTTAATGGATGTAGCTCCTTTAGTCTTTTCATCTAGAAAGAAAGAACAGATAAACTCTGAGCCAGTTTTCAAGGTTAGAGTCTGAAAGAGAGCACATAGAGTTAGTTACAGTAGAAGCTCAGTCACTAGCTATGTCTAGGAGAGAGAAAGGGTTAAACACTGAAAGACAGGGCCAGGCCATGTGGATCATCGGTAGAGGGTGAGCATTAAGTTGTTGCCAGCAGAAGCTTGGACGATGCCCCTCTCCAGAAAGGTGTCACAGGTAGACACAGAGTCAGGCCAGGTGTAGCTTCTAGGAAGAGAAAAGAGAGAACATAAAGTTAGAAGCTGAAATAACAGCAAATAATGCATAATTGGAGAGTAGTGTGAGAATGTAGCGAAGAGGGTGAAAGTGGTCATTATGTCCTCCAGCAGCCTAAGCCTATAGCAGCATAACTACAGAGATAGCTCAGGATAACCTAAGACACTCTAACTATAAGCTTTATCAAAAAGGAAAGTAGACAGGGTGTCTGCCTCACAGACTAAAACTGGCAGCTGGTTCCACAGTTAGAGGAGCCTGATAACTAAAGGATCTGCCTCCCATTCTACTTCTAGAGACGCTAGGAACCACCAGTAAACCAGCAGTCTGAGAACAAAGTTCCCTGTTAGGAACATATGGAACAATCAGATCTCTGATGTATGATGGAGCTAGATCATTAAGGGCTTTATATGTGAAAAGGAGAATTTTAAATTCTATTCTGGATTTAACAGGGAGCCAATGAAGGGAAGCTAAAGTAGGAGAAATATGATCTCTCTTTTTAATTTTCCTCAGAACTCTTGCTGCAGCATTTTGAATCAGCTGAAGGCTTTTAACTGCATTTTGTGGACATCCTGATAGTAAAGAATTACAATAGTCCAGTCTTGAAATAACAAATGCATGGACTAGTTTTTCACCGTCACTCCTGGATAGGATATTTCTAATTTTGGCAACGTTCCGGAGGTGAAAATCCTAGAAACCTGTTTAATATGGGATTTAAATGACATGTCCTGGTCAAAAATAACACCAAGGTTTTTTTACTTTATTACCGGAGGTCAATTTATTGCCATCCAGGTTAAGTGATTGACCAAGCAGTTTCTTTTTTAAAGACTCCGGTCCAAGGACGACAACTTCTGTCTTGTCTGAATTTAGAAGCAGAAAATTTAAAGTCACTCAAGTTTTTATGACATGCTTGTAGTCTATCTAATTGGTTGGGCTCATCAGGATTTATGTATAAGTAAAGCTGAGTGTCATCAGCGTAATAGTGAAAATTTATCCTATGCTGCCTGTTAATTTGAACTATTGTAAGCATATATATAGTAAAGAGAATTGGCCCAAGTAGTGAACCCTGTGGTACTCCACAGTTAACCCTGGAGTTTAAAGATGATTTATCATTTACATGAACAAACTGGAATCTGTCAGACAAATAAAATTTAAAGCAGCCTAGCGCTGTTCCCTTGATCCCTACAGCATATTCCAGCCTTTTTAAGAGAATATTGTGCTCGGCTGTATCAAATGCAGCACTGAGATCTAACAGAACCAGTACAGACACAAGTCCATTATCTGAGGCCATAAGAATATCATTAGTGACTTTCAGCAGAGCTGTTTCAGTGCTATGATGAGCTCTGAAGCCTTACTGAAACTCTTCAAACAGGACATTGCTGTGTAAATGCTCACACATTTGATTAGCAACTATTTTCTCAAGAATTTTAGATAAGAATGGAAGATTGGATATAGGTCTGTAATTTTTTAAGCCATCTCGATCAAGCGACGATTTCTTAAGTAAAGGTTTAATTACAGCTACCTTAAAAGCTTGTGGTACATATCCATTTACTAAGGATAGATTAATCATATCTAAAATGGGGCTGGTAATCAAAGGGAAAACTTCCTTAAATAATTTGGTCGGGATTGGGTCTAACATACAAGTTGAAGGTTTAGATGAAGCTAATATTTCTGATAACTCAGGAAGCTGATCAGGTTCTACAGTTACTTCCGATGTTGTCTCACTTGCTGAGGATGAAGTAATCATCTTCAGGAGTCTGTCAAAGATTTTATTTTTAATAGAATCAATTTTAATCCCATAAGTCATGACTGCTGAGAGCTAAGGGACTGGATGGCTTAACAGAGCTATGACTCTGTGTAAGTTTAGCAACTGTACTAAAGAGAAACCTAGGATTATTCTTGTTCTCTTCTATTAATGATGAGAAATAAGCTGTTCTAGCTTGGTGAAGTGTCTTTTTATACAACAGTAGGCTATTTTTCCAGATTAAGTAGGAATCCTCTAGGTGTGTAGAGCGCCATTTTCTCTTCAATTTTCTAACATTGTGCTTTAAAGTACGCAGCTCTGAATTAAACCAGGGAGCTAGCCTCCTATGAATAATTACCTTCTTTTTTTCAAGGGGGCTGCATTGTCTAATGCACCACGCAATGATGAAGTAACACTCTGAACTAGAGAATCAATTTGTGAAGGGGAAGAAACAAAATTATTGCCCTCCACTGTGTTTTTCTGTGATAATGAGGAAATTAAAAGCGGAACAGATCCTTTGAAGGTTGTAACAGCATTTTCTGATAATGATCTACTATAATTAAATTTTCTTTCAGGTCTGGAGTACTCGGTTAAATTAAACTCAAAGGTTATTAAAAAGACAGGACAGGGTTATGAGAAAATATTGTTATGTCTTTACAGTCAATACCATATGTCAGCACAAGGTCCAGAGAATGAAGACAAAGGTGGGTAGGTTTATTAATGTTTTGAGCAAAGCCAATTGAGTCTAAGACAGCATTGAAGGCTATATTTAGGCTATCACTTTCAGTGTCAACATGAATGTTAAAATCCCCCACTATAATAACCTTATCTGTATTTAACACTAAATCAGATAAAAGGACTGAAAACTGATCTAAAAATTGAGAGTAAGGGCCTGGTGGACGGTACAAAACAACAAACAGAAGTGGTTTTAGTGCTTTGCAATTTGGAGGAGGAAAACTAAGGAATAAATATTCAAAAGAGTTTTAGCTATTGATTGGTCTGGGACAAATCAATAAATCGGACTGAAAGATGGTTGCTACTCCTCCTCCTCACCCAGTATTTCGAGGAATCTGAAAATTTAAATAATTAGGAGGAGTTTACTCATTTATAGTAACATAATCCTCTTGCTGCAGCCAGGTTTCTCTGAGGCAAAATAAATCAACCTGATTGTCACAAATCAGGTCACTAACTAGCAAAGTCTTTGAAGAGAGAGATCTTATGTTCAGTAAGCCACATTTAATTGTTTTATTTTTCTTTTCAGTCTGAGTTGTGTTTATTTTTATGAGATTTTCCTGATTTCCTCCTTTTAGATTATTTTTTAATCTATTCAATTTTGGCTGTGGGCGAGACACTGTATTAATAGGGTGATGGGTGGGTAGCAGTACAGAAGCTGCAGAGAGGAGTATTAAACTACGACCCTGCTTCCTGGTCTGAACCCTGAGTTGTCAGAGTTTTGGAGAACTAATAAATTCGGCCAGATTCCTAGAAAGAAGAGCTGCTCCATCCAAAGTGGGATGGATGCCGTCTCTCCGGATCAGACCAGGTTTTCCCCAAAATGATCGCCAATTATCAGTGTAACCCACATCGTTTTCTGGATACCACAGAGATGAAGTTTGAATCACCACTAGCCTCAGCTCCGGCTTGCTCCAGCCCGACACAGTTTAAACACAAAAACAAAGCAAAACACAATGAAATACACAATAATTACAATAATTGTTTTATCTTAAAACAATTTTTCTCTGTCCAGACACAACGTCTTCCCTTAAACTGTTCTGAACAGGAGAGTGCCTTGAGTTGTCGCAGATGCTTTCGGTCTAGCAACTGGGATGAGCATCTGCTTGGACTGGCGCACGCCTCAGGTATGCGTAGGTGTGGTTTCAAATGCTGTCTTCTTCAGGGCAGTGACAATAAAAACACTTCGTAATCAGAGACACCGTCGCTTCTTGGGAAATCTATGATCAGATTCTTTCTGCAGGACAGCCAGTTTCAAGCGACTTGTCTTTTTATTTTGGGCCGGGATCAGCCACCGTGTACACAGACAGCGGTCCATACTTTACTTTGGATCCAAGGTTTCTTTGAAGATGCAGCCTTTAACTCAGCCAGTTAGATCAAGACGTTCACACGCATGTCCTCCCTAATGTAGCCTATGTAGAGCTGCGTGCAAGGAGGCAGAACACTGCTGTGTGCTGAGTTTTGTGACTCTTTGACGTCACAGGGATTCCAACTGTGACTCCTCCTTCCTGGGAGTGCTGCATACTAATAGGTTAATGCTGGCATAAAGGTGATGGCTTTTGGACCCCGGAATGCAGACAGACAGGAAGCAGCGTGGCTTGGTGAGTAGCAAGGTTTGATTTAACAAAGACTTACAGGCAGGCAGGTGGAAGCAGGCTTGGCTTGGCAAGGTAAACCGGCATGGACAACAGACTTGGCATGAATAGAGCAGAACAGAGAGAATGTTTCCGCGAGGAGTGAACAGAACAGCAGAGTATACAGGCAAGACACAGGGGAAAACAGAGAACTGATTGGCATGAATCAGGTGGACCAGATGAAGCTGATTACAGGCTGTGGCAGGAGTGCACAGAAAACATTGCTGGAACTAAAACAGGAATACAAGGATATAATCAAACCTAAGAAACATAGCTATAACAGAACATAAACTTAAATGCACTCGAAAACATAATACAAGAATCATAAGAAACTAAACCTAAGGAAAGAACTAAAGCATCAACTGGAATATGATGAGAAGCAAGATCTAAAACACAACTTTAAGAACATAATCAGAAGAGGCCCCAAAATCAAAACCCAAACACCCTCAAATCATGAGAAATGCTGTGCATTCTGGAATTCAGAGGTTTACCGGTCTCTTTTGTTTTCTGGTAATAGAGTTCAGTCCTCTTTTCCTCCTATGGCTGGGCCCAACACACAATAAGCAATGGTGTGTTAAAGTTGACACGATAAAAAACTATTACAATGTAGGGGTGGACAATATGGACTTAAATGTTTTATCACAATATTTTGTGGTATCTTTTATAATAATAATGAAAGTGATGAAAAAAAAAGTATTTATAACTTCTTTTTAGTCTTTTGTGTGGGAACTCTATGGCTGTGACTGCATGTCACTGCATTCACAGCCCTACAAACACAAATACTGCTCTTAAAAAAACATACCCACTTTGAAATAGGCTTCCGGACACGAGTTACATAAAGAAGTGTAATTCTTATCACTAAACTGCACAACGTAACTGAAATAAGTAATATTATCAAATGTACTGATATTTATTGATGCTCTCACAAAACCAACAGTAGGGAAAATTGTAAAAACAACAATTCAAACACTACAGCTGTTTTTTTTTTTTTAAACATTATTAATTTGAATTTATCATTTTCATGATAAATCCAAATTCTTATAATGATAAGAAGTTTTCACAATTACAATAAACGATACAACGATGCACACCCCTACTGCAATGGCCAGGTAAGTTTTCTCGCAAATCTACTACACACAGGCCAGTCTGAAGTCAGCTTAATTAAATACCAGACATTCCCCATAAGCAATGAATATGGAGACTTGATAACATTTGTAAACTTATCAATTTAGTAATTATTTATTTAATTATTATATTATATTTAAGATTTCAATCACATTTTCTAGCCTTTGTTAAGTAAAATTACCTTCCCTTATTTGGATGTACATCATCACCCACTTTTCAAACAAGAGGAGCATTTCATCATGTAAATTATCTGTTATTGTCAGGATCTCTGTATTGTTCCTTGTTGTTGCTGCACTGTGCTTGGCCTCTAGGTGGCTCTGGGTTCGTGAGGAGTGGTGGCAGGTGTTCCAGATTCCTCATCAGCCCTGGAGGGTATTTAAGATGGAGGCCCCCAGCAGTTCAGCGCCAGAGTGTTGCCCTCAGTGACTGGATACTAAAGCCTGACTTGTCTTTGAGACGATCCATGCCAACGTGGATGTTGTCGCTGAAAATAGGATCTCCTAATTGGGTGGATATCTGGTTGGTCAACGCTTCTTCCTAACTAACTGTCTGGCGGCCTTCCCGACGGAGCCTTCCCTGGATTTACTACGAACCTCCACAAGCGAACCCTGTCCACCCTACCTCGCAATAATCTCATCAGTCAAACCAGAGTTACCTCAGAGTGAGTTCAAGCACCTACCAGCTTGTTCATCTCAGTGTGCAGTTTCCTCTATTGTCTCACCCCCCTCCTGGTGGATCAAGCTCCACTTTCTAGTAAGACAGAATTATTATTTTGTAACATTCTCCGTCCTGGTCTTAACTCATTCTTACCGTGTCTACTTACCTTTCAGTGGGTCTCCGGTTACAGCTCCACTTCCTTTTCCCCAGCATTCTGTAAAATTAAAACTTTTGTCATACTACATCGGTCTCCTGATTGCTTACTGCATGTGGGTCAAAACAATTCGTAAAACTATGACAGTTATAACTTGTGTGGGCGGAACATTTACAGTAATAAGGAACCTGGGAACAGGATTTACTGTTCCATATGCCCCGCAATGACATTACTCCAAGTTATGATGATGATAGTCATAAATTGATTCTGATGGCCCAACAAGGAGTAAAAATTACCAAAGGGATTTGTTTGATGCATTGCTAGCCAACCAAGGATTGCTTAATAAACCGTTTGATCATGTTCAATTTAACCTTTGTGTTGGACTTCTGTGATTAAAAAATTACAGCAAATTACAAAAGCCTTTGACTGAATTTTGGTAGTTTCATGATGAATGCTTGGCCTGTCCCCTGCTCTGCAGTGTTGTTTTCAAACTGTCACTGTGTGTTTCCCATACAGGCATCATTCCTCATCCACTGTGTCATCCCAGCACATGTTCCATTTACCACACATTAATCTCACTCAGCTTCACATCAGTCCCTTCTCTTTTCCCTCAGGATGCTATAGCACATGCACTTTTTGCTGCAATACAATGTAGCACAAAATTATTTAATCAATCTTAATGAAGCTACAGAAAAAAAAGCAAATTTCTTTCAAACAACCTCAGTGTTTAAGAGTTTAAAATGCTTGTCCAGTGAGGCAGGGTCCAGGCAAGACCAGTTTTAGAGCTCCTGAACTAACCTTTCATTAGCCCTCCAGACTGTGTAGATTAAAAGTATTAAATCATGATTTGGTGCTGTGTGGGTGTCCATGTGGAGACATCCCCTTCACAGTCTAGTGGTCAAGTTGGAGGTGCAAGGTGGTCAGTGAAGACAGGTCATCCTGCTGTAGTGACAAATGGCTTTCATCAAAGGGCCTATGGGCCCACTTGGGGAGCATACATGGAGACTTCTGGCAAAGACGAATATTTATCCACCGGCAACCTCACTCGGAAGGACGTAATAAGAAAGAAGTGAGGATAGGGATTCAGAAAAAGACATGTTCACCTCTGTCAAAAGGTTGTATTAAACTATTAAGGCATACATTGAACAACCTTGCATAGAGAGGAACTCTCTGGGTGTTTTTTCACCAGCACAGCGTGTATTCCTGCAACACAACTCACTGCAGCCCCTTGTTGCTCTAATTCAGCGGCAAATGAAGACATCCTTAGATTGAAATGAGGACAATTAGTGCAGGCACAGCTGATTTTAAAGCACTGATTAGGGGAGATGTGCCACACTGGTTCTAGGATTTATCCCCCCCCTCTGCAGACCTGCCTCTGCTCAGACTGCCATTAATATCCCATGAGGCACTGGGCAAGCTCCTGGCCAGCAGCCAGATTCCAGTTATCTGTTTAAACAATTTTGTAGGCTATTTCAGGAAGTTGAAGCTCACTGTCTATGTCTCTCGCCGTTGTTATGGCAACAGCTCAGATCATTTTAAACACAACTCGGGGAGATGACCCAATATCCAAGCTCAATTCTGTTGAAATTTTGCAAGTTAAATAATGCGTGTTAAATACTTTTCAAAGCTATCCCAAAACCCAGCATGGTATGAGCTAATTAAAAAATACCCATCTTATATAATATAGAAAAGATACATATTTTTATTATATTGGCATGCAGCAGCAAAGCTGTGGTTAAATGTCTTTTTGGCTTAGATGCTCACTAATTTGAGCATTTTGCTGCCAGTCAAATAATACATGATTATGTAGTCATTACAACAGAAGCTTACTTGAGTGACTGTAATTTGAATTTGTTCAGTCTTTAAAATAATTATTTATCTATGTAGCTGCTCCTTAATATAGCATCCCTTATTGTGCAATTGGTGCAGCACTGAAATGTAGGTAGTCCAATATAGCAATGCATATGCTCATGCATGTTGGGATGTTAATGAATACCAGTGAGGTTAACAAGACTCTTAAAGCTGTACTTTCCTTTGTCTTTAAAGAATGACCAACATGACTGCTTACATTTTTTGCATTCAAATTTCTGACCTTATGATAATGCAAATATTATCATATTACAGTTTTTGAACTTTTATTTAGAGGTGTAGCAATACATCTAGCTCACAAGACAGACATTACAGGGTATACTTGAATTAGAAGAAACAAAATTTCAGCAATATCATTTTCAGTAAAATAACTTTTTTTTTTGTTTATACAGATGCAGGTTCCACAATTAAAAAAAGATTATTAATTATTTCTAAAATGTTTAAAAAAATTTCAGTCCAGGTATGCCCTTGTTTTTATGCTTGTCTTATTCTAAGCTCTTTCTGATCTAAAAAAAAAAAAATTGAAACTTCTCCTTTCTTGATAAAGGTTTAATTTTAGTCTCAAAGCGTGTTTCAGAGAATGCCTGCTAAGAGTAGAACTGTTTAATTCATGTTTAATTAGTCTAAGCAATAAGCAATTGTGAACTAGAGATGATCAAACGCAATCCAGACTATTTAAATATTAGTTAAATAGTTTAGCATCAGTACAAATCTTTAAAGCAGATGCCATCTTCAGGGTCTTGTTAGTTGTCTAGGGTCTAATTAGTCGATTGTGATATTCTCACACTGCGTAGGAGTATGTCTTCGTGTGTCAGAAGAAACTTTTTTTGAAGGATGCTAAAAACTACACAGAAAGCCATTTAAAATCCTTACTATCCCTTTAGGTCGCACAGAGAACCCAATGTATCTGACTAAAGGCCACATTTGAGAGTACTTTTTGATACATATTTCTCAACAAGGTCAATTCACATTACTCTGACTTCTACATCCAAAAAACCAAACAACAGCTGCATAAATGCATGCCTCAGCACAGGAGAACTAGGAGCTAAGGCCAAGATTCAGCAGTTCATTTGCACCTCAAGAGCAAAGGACACACATTTTTGTTGATAATGATATTCAGATTTTAGACAGAGAGGACAGATGGTTTGAAACAGCTGTAAAGAAAGCCACCTTTGTCAAAAGAGAAAAACCAACACTGAACCAAACTGGAGAGTAGTGGATTTAGCTTTCCAGCATCTGCAACCCTGCATTGAAACCTGTTCCAAAAACAACTACATAAGCGGTCTACTCATGATTGAGGTGACCAAGTAAACAACTCCCACCAAACAATAGACTCCTCCAAGGAGGATGGGCCTATATGTGCTTAAAAACAGCTGCTCCTAAATTTCAGGTCGCTCACCTACAAGGGTTCAAAATTACCAAAGACTCCTGAATAGGTGTCGACAAGTATTCAGCAAAAACTGAGCGAAAGTCCAGTTGCCTTTGATGAAAGCCTGTTGTAGTTGCCATGACTGAGACCTTGCACAGGCATATGCCTATAAGCAAAAGATACAACCATGGTGAAATGCACATCCAATCATGTGTCTCACTCTTCTCAGATGCGTAACAGGCAACTTGCTACGTTTTTCCTGCTGGCTGCAAAAAAAAATCACCATTTGGAGATATGTCTTTGTAAAACTTCAATGACATAAAAATAATTATATTCTATCCATTTTTATCAAGAATTCCAGATGTACTGGATACTGTTTGTCTAGAGGTTTTGTACTTTTGATCTTTAACTACTAACTACATATTAGAATCTGACTCTGCTACCTTTACCAAAGCACATATAATGGATTTTTCCATTATTTTTCCATTTACTGTAAGGACTATGATTATTGATTAATTCATATTTATCAAAACTTATAAATAAAAATCATAATTCAGAAAAATAATTTTTTTACCAAAAATCATTACTTACGAATAGAAATCAGAGATGTCCTCTGGTGTTGTGATTATGGGCTCAAAGCCCTTAGTAATTACAATTAGATATTTATCATTAATAATTGATAATTATTAACCAAAACCACTAAATCTCACTGTCATTCAACTGCTTCACCGAAGGTGGGGAACTTTGACCTTATTTTGACAGATAAATCACTCTTGCACGAAAAAAACACAAACGCTTCTCTTAAACATATATGTGAACATTTATTGAAGCCATATAGCCCTGATATAATTACTATTCTGGTCCAAAAACCTTCACCTAACTAACAAGCACTATTCTAAACAAAGAGGATAAAAATGACCTAACAATAATAATAAAAGAAAATATATGCACATTGAGTGTCTATGAAGATCAAACCAGCAGTTTGATGGACAAATGTGCAATTTGGGATAACTTGGAAAGAGAAGCCCTCCTGGTGCGCTAATTGTCCCAAATGAACAAAGGGTCATAAAACTCTGAGGCGGGAACTCAGTGGAATAACTCCAGTAATAAAACTGAGACAAAGGACTGGTCAGGCAACGAGGTCCAGACTGCAGCTGTTTTGAATGGAAAGACATTAAAAGCCCAACTTCTAACTCCTGGCTGATTTGGGATCAGCCGGACAAAACACACCTAAATCACCTTAACTATGCCTCATTCTGCGCAGACCTATCCAATTTATTATAAAATAAAGAACGAAATTACTTTGACAATGATTTCTTCTCGAAGGGGGGATCACACGTCTGTGATCAACTCGTACTCGTACTCGTACTCGTCGTCTTCCACTTTATCCGGGACCGGGTCGCGGGGGCAGCAGACTCAGTAGAGACAACCAGACGTCCCTCTCCCCAGACACCTCCTCCAGCTCCTCTGGGGGGAGCCCAAGGCGTTCCCAGACCAGCCGAGAGACATAGTCCCTCCAGCGTGTCCTGGGCCGTCCCCTGGGCCTCCTCCAGGTGGGACGTGCCTGGAACAACTCCCGAGGAAGGCATCCAGGTGGCATCCGGTATAGATGCCCGAGCCACCTCAACTGGCTCCTCTCGATGTGGAGGAGCAGCGGCTCTACTCCGAGCCCCTCCCGGATGCCCGAGCTCCTCACCCTATCTCTAAGGGAGTGCCCCGCCACCCTACGGAGGAAGCTCATTTCAGCCGCTTGTATCCGGGATCTCGTTCTTTCGGTCATGACCCAAAGTTCATGGCCATAGGTGAGGGTAGGAACGTAGACTGACTGGTAAATCGAGAGCTTCGCTTTTCGGCTCAGCTCTCTCTTCACCACAACGGACCGGCACAGCGGCCCCATTACTGAGGCAGCCGCACCGATCCATCTGTCGATCTCCCGCTCCATTCTTCCCTCACTCGTGAACAAGACTCGAGATACTTAAACTCCTCCACTTGAGGCAGGAACTCCCCTCCAACGTGAAGAGGAGACTTTTCCGGTCGACTGACCTCAGACTTGGAGGAGCTGATCCTCATCCCAGCCGCTTCACACTCGGCTGCAAACCGCCCCAGCGCATGTTGTAGGTCTTGGCTAGAGGGGGCCAGCAGGACCACGTCATCTGCAAAAAGAAGAGACGAAGTCCTCTGGTCCCCAAACCAGACCCCCTCCGGCCCTTGGCTGCGCCTAGAAATCTTGTCTATAAAAGTTATGAACAGGACCGGTGACAAAGGGCAGCCCTGCCGGAGTCCGACATGCACCGGGAACAGGTCCGACTTAGTGTCAGCAATGCGGACCAAACTCCTCCTCCACTTGTACAGAGACCGGATGGCCCCTAACAAAGGGCCCCTGATTCCATACTCCTGGAGCACCCCCCACAGGGCATCACGAGGGACACAGTCGAATGCTTTCCCCAGGTCCGCAAAACACATGTGGACAGGTTGGGCAAACTCCCATGAACACTCGAGTACCCTGTAGAGGGTATAGAGCTGGTCCAGTGTTCCACGGCCGGGACATAAACCACACTGCTCCTCCTGAACCCAAGGTTTGACTGTCAGCCGCACTCTCCTCCAATACCTTGGCGTAGGCCTTACCAGGGAGTGCTGAGGGGTGTGATCCCCTGTAGTTGGAACACACCCTCTGGTCACCCCTCTTATGAAAGGGGACCACCACCCCAGTTTGCTAGTCCAGAGGCACTGTCCCCGACCGCCACGCAATGTTGAAGAGGCGTGTCAACCATGACAGCCCCACAACATCCAGAGACTTGAGGTACTCAGGGCGGATCTCATCCACCCCCGAAGACCGCGGAGCTTTTTAACCACCTCGGTGACATTGGCCTGGGTGATGAAAGAGTCTAACCCCGAGTCTCCAGCCTCTGTTTCCACCAGGGAATGCGTTATGGCAGGATTGAGGAGATCCTCGAAGTACTCCTTCCACCGCCCGATAATGTCCCCAGTCGAGGTCAGCAGCCTCCCACCCCCACTGTAAACAGTGTTGGCGAAGCACTGCTTCCCCCTCCTGAGGCGCCGGATGGTTTGCCAGAATCGCTTCGAGGCCAAACGGTAGTCCTTCTCCATGGTCTCACCGAACTCCTCCCAGGCCAGAGTTTTTGCCTCTGCCACAGCCCGGGCCACGGCACGGTTGGATTTCTTCTCGAGGGGGGGGGATCACACGTCCATGATCAACTCAAAAACTAAAAAAAACTGTAAATTTCTCATCCGTCAAAAACGGGGAAAATATGAAGAACCGTTTGATTGACTGAATCACAAGGGGTCTCTTTGGAAATAAAACCTCTGTGGGTTTTCACCTGCGCTGCAGTGTCGGCGTGGTCTTCTATTGGTTAAATGACTTTTTTGACCTTCTTGTATCAGACAGTATTCCGGCTTTCAAGCTTTTTCGGGAGTGGCCGTGTGGAGGAAAAGTTCGCCTGCGAGTCTCTCCAAATACGTGCCTCCATTGCATCGTCCCGTGAGACACACTGGAAATGGCAAAGAAAGTTTATTGTCCGAGGGTTTTATAATCCCGTCAGACGTCAGAGCTCCGACGTCTGTTGAGCTGCGCATGTCAAATTGTGCAGCCCAGCCAGTCTATCGCCCAAAATGCATGACCCCAACAACTCTTTTCTTCCCAAATTGAGTTGTTGATTTGGGAGTCAATGTATCAACACCACTGGCATCACTTCTGGCACAGACCTTTGATATATTGCTTCAATGTATCTTTCTAGCTGAAGTTATCTTTTTGAACAGACTCTGATGAGATAATTCATTGCATTTCTTCTCCTACGTCAGCCGAAGGATAACCCACGTGTACATGTGCTGTAAAATCTTTCACTCAACATTAGTATGCTTGGGCAAATTAAAATATGTTACCTATCTACAGTATCAACAGTGAGCACATAATATTACAGTTTACAACTAGAAATACATTTTAAAAAATAACAACAAGACTGGACAATTGGTGCAGTGTTACTGGAGTCACATCAGTCACTTCACATGAAGTATATACAAATAGCAGTTTGGATATATATCTTACCATGTACAAAAATGTTAAGAAATATTTTTTGTTTGCTTTTCTTTTTAAGAAATTATGTTGGAGCTTTTAGATCTCAGAAGTTAGGACTGGCTGAACAGAGGAAAAGTTATCCTTTTGTTTAACTGAGCTTATCTTGGCTGTAATTTTGTAAACTTGTTTTTGCAGATGTCTTTGATAATGCTGATGCTCCCCGGCGCCCCCTACTGGTATGAGCAGGGGGCTCAAAGCAGCTGGTAATTTGGGATATATTGGATGTGCCCTGAACACAACCCTAAGCTAAAGGAAATAAAATATTTTCTTTAAAACGGGCTAGGAAAAGCATTTTTACCTTTAAGTTAAATTATAAACATCAAATTTTATGGCAATTGGTTATGAGTCCTTAAATAGAAAACTTTTTAACCAATTTCCATAATAAACTGAATCCGACTGCACTGTTTGATAGTTAGGATTAATTGGAATGTATGTACCCGACTTGAAATCTGTATAATTTGATTGAATTGACTTTATAAAGTGCATTGAGTCGACATGTGTTGTGGATTGGCACTATATAAAAAATGTATTGAATGAAATTGAATTGAGACTTAAGAGTGAAAAAACCTTCATTAAACTTCCTTAGTTAAACTTTAACATGATAAACCAATGTCTATAGATATGGATTTCATCTTCTAGCACCAGTAAATCTATATAATACATAGTAGACAGTAGAGTCATTAATCATCTGCAGTGGTCCCTAACAAATAAATGGGCTTCTTCCCTGAAGGTAACTTAGTCTACGTTCACACTGCAGGTTTTAATGCTCAAATCCAATTTTTTAAGAATCTGACTTTTGTGTGGTCGTTCCCATTACTTTGAAAATGTTGCAGCTCCTAACTGACCCGCATGCGCATAAGAACAGTAAGTGCGTCGTCAAGCGGAGCACAGCAGTAAACACGGAGAAATAGGTGTTTAAGTGCACAACAAGCCATTTATGTGTTTGCGGGTGCTGTGTGGGAAACACATGAATAAGAGACCAACAATAAGAGACAGAAACCGAGTTTATTCGGGAACCTTATCATGTTGAGGGCAACATTTAATCACGTCAGCACCTCTCTTCTCAACTCCACAGGCAGAACCCTTGATGCACTCCAGTGTATCGGACACTGCAGCAGGGGCAGATCATCACATGCTCGGTAACCTCGATAGCATTTTAAAGTCCTCTGTTTTAACAGTTGTTTTTGAATCTTACAATACAAATGTCCCACATCCAGACGGTTCCTATGAGCCTTTCAATTGGGTTTGAATAAAGTTTTATCTCTGTTTATTAAGGAGGTCTACGTCTCGCTGTCTCTTCACTGTGCAGTTAAATTCTAGCCCCCCGACTGTTTCGCTAACTGCTACCGTTTCCTGCTGGGCGGCGCAAAGTTGTGATGAATGCGACGAAAAGTGACGTCAAAGTCACATCTAATTTGCTTTGGTTGTTCCCACTGGAGTCACATTCCAAAAGATCAGATACATTTCGGATTCAGGACCACATATGAATGTGGCTTAAATGTGGCTTGAAAAAGCTAGATACGGTCCAGATCTGAGCGTTCCAACTTGCTTTAAACAGCCTGACCTAATCACTTGAACCCCAAAAAATCTGATTTGGGCCACATTTGCCTGCAGTGCGAACTGGGCCATAGTGTCAGACAGCACCACAACTGATTTAAATGATTGAATTATCTCCTCAATATGCCATCAAGTGCTGCAGAAGCCTGTTAACATGCCAGACAGTTGGCCTTGAGGACCAGGTCCTGGACAATTGCGCTCTCAAGGTTATTTTGCTGGGGAACTTCAACACCCACATGGAAAAGACAGCAACACCTTGAGTGGTGTAATTGGGAGGTATTGCCTTACCAATCTGAACCCCAGTGTTGTTTTGTTATTGGACGTCTGTGCCAGTCATGGATTGTCCATAGCGGACACCATGTTCAAGCATAAGGGTGTTCATCAGTGCACTTGGCACCAGGACACCCTAGGCCAGAGGTCTTGGCCAGACTTGGCAGGCCCAAGTGTATAGTGAGGGTCTGCTAGGAACGTCTGGCAGAGCCCTCGGTCAGAGATGTATTCAGCTCTCACCTTCGGGAAAGCTTTTTCCAGATCCCAGGGGAGGCTAGGGACATAGAGTAGATCATGTTCTTTACCTCGATGTGGCCACCCGTAGCTGTGGCATGGTCCCATTGGTAGCAGTGTCAAAAATTTGGGTCTAGGAGGAGTTTGTTGAGGCCATGTAGAAGGACTATTGGTCGTCCTCAAAGCAATTCTGGCAAACTGTTTGTTGCCTCAGGAAGGGGAACCAGTGCTTTGGCAACACTGTTTACAGTGGGAGTGGGGAGCTGCGGACCTCGACAGAGAACATTATTGGGCGGTGGCAGTAGTACTTCAAGGATCTCATTAGTCCTGCCATCATGCCTTCCCTGGTGGATGCAGAGACTGAGGACTCAGAGTTCAACTCGTTCATCAGTCAGGCCAAAGTCACCGAGATGGTCAAAAAGCTCCATGGTGGCAAGACTTCGGGGGTGGCCCAACTAGTCCACATGTGCTTTGTAAACCTGGAGAAGGCATTCTACCATGTCCCTCATGGTGCCCTGTTGGGGACGCTCCAGGAGTACATAGTCCTGGGCCTTATATTAGGGGTCATCTGGTCTCTGTCTACACGGAGCAAGATATTGGTTTGCATTGCCGGCATTAAGTCAGACCTGTTGCTAGTGCATGCTGGACTCCGGTAGGGCTGCCCTTTGTCACCGGTCCGTTTCATAACTTTCATGGATACGATTTCTAGGCATAACAAGGCGCCGAAAGGGGCCTGGCTTGGGAACCAGTGAATTTTGTTTCTCATTTTCACAAATGATGTAGTCCTGCTGGCCCGCTCTAGCGAAGAGCTACAGGATGCACAAGGGCAGTTCGCAGCCCAGTGCGAAGCGGCATGGACAAGGATCAGCACTACCAAGTCCACCATTTTCCGGTCGAGAACCATAGTCTCAGACTTAGAGGAGCTGATCCTCATCCCAGCCGTTTCACACTCGGCTGCAAACCGCCCCAGTGCATGCTGTAGGTCTTAGCTAGAGGGTGGGACCCCGGCTCCGTCGTACTGGGCGACGTCACGTGCCTTGTTTTAGTGGTCCTTATAAGGGGGTCTGAACCGCTCTGTGTCTGACCCGTCACCCAGAGCCTGTTTGCCATGGGAGACCCTACCAGGGTTATTTAAGCCCCGGACAACATAGCCTCTAGGATCACTGGAGCACTCAGAACCCTCCACCATGTTAAGGTGGCGGTTCAAGGAGGGGGTGTTAATCATAATTTTTGTTATTTTTGTTTCAATCTTTTTGACCAGTTTTAAGTGTTTTATTCTGTGTGCAGCAAGAAGGTCCTGGGTTCAACACAGAGCCTGAGTTTTTTTTGCATGGAGTTTTCATGTTCTCCCAATTTGTGTGTTCTCCTTGGGTACTCTGGCTTCTTTCCCCACTCCAAAAACATGCATGTTATGTTAATTATTCCCTATAATTGCCTGTCAGAGTTAGTGCATATGAGAATGGCTGTTCTGTCTCTCTGTGTTGCCTATTGAAGGAGAGTGTGAATGTGTGTATGAATGGGTTAATGACTGATTGTAGTGTAAAGCGCTTTGGGGTCTCTAGGGACTTGATAAAGCGCTATGCAAGTTCAGGCCATTTATCATTCAGGCCATTTTTTTACAGGCGACCTTTCTAGGGTGTAAGTACCTTATTTAATGATTGCTGGAGATTGGTGCCATAATGATAATACTACATTTACTGTGCTTGAAAATAAACTCCTTATGTATGTCCTCCTGCTTTTACTCTATAAAAGTGGAAAAGATAACTTTAACAGTGCCATGGTATTCATCTTGCTAGCAAGCCAAGCACTTCATCTGAGCTTTAATACATAGACATAATAAGGTTATGTTTAGCTAAAAAAGGAAAAAATGAGAGCAATGTTATTTCTATTAAGCTATGCTTAACTGTAGAATTTGCATTTTTCTTTAAAGTGATTAAATTTCAGGAAATAATGAAGGAAACACGAGTTGATGTTAAACATAAATTTTGCAAATAGCAGATTGCAGTTAGGGTAGACAGTGCCAACCCTGACTGCACCCCACAGAAGGAAAGAAAATGAGATGATTTTAAGTACCTGTGGTCAACCATCTAAAGCAGCAAGCACTACACAAGAGAGGTGAAGAAGAGAAAACAGGCGAGGTTTAATGGATTTTTGTTTATAGTACACCTATATTGTTTATAGTGGCACCTAATTTTTTAACCTGTAAATACAGGTGAAACAAAAAAAGGTTTACAGATGCAGTGAAGGAGGAGATGCAGTAGGTCGATGTGACAGAGATGAATGCTAAAGAGTGGCTAAGATTGAAAGAGATGTTTGGCTGAAGAAGACAAAAGAAAAGTGAAAGTGATGTTCGGGTGCTAATCCGGATTGTATCCAAAAAACATAAAACCACGGCTGACCAAATCACGGCAGAATTAAATATGCACCTCAACTCTCCTGTTTCCACCAGAACTGTCCGTCGGGAGCTCCACAGGGTCAATATACACGCCTGGCTGCTATAGCCAAACCTTTGGTCACTCATGCCAATGCCAAACGTCGGTTTCAATGGTGCAAGGAGGGCAAATCTTGGGCTGTGGACAATGTGAAACATGTATTGTTCTCTGATGAGTCCAACTTTCACTGTTTTCCCCACATCCAGGAGAGTTTCGGTGTGGAGAAGCCCCAAAGAAGCGTACCACCCAGACTGTTGAATGCCCAGAGTGAAGCATTGGGGTGGATCAGTGATGGTTTGGGCTGCCATATCATGGCATTCCCTTGGCCCAATACTTGTGCTAGATGGGCGCGTCACTGCCAAGGAATACCGAACCATTCTTGAGGACCATGTGCATCCAATGGTTCAAACATTGTATCCTGAAAGCGGTGCCGTGTATCAGGATGACAATGCACCAATACACACAGCAAGACTGGTGAAAGATTGGTTTCTTGATCATGGAAGTGAAGTTGAAGATCATCCATGGCCTGCACAGTCACCAGATCTAAATATTATTGAGCCTCTTTGGGGTGTTTTGGAGGAGCGAGTCAGGAAACGTTTTCCTCCACCAGTATCACGTAGTGACCTAGCCACTATCCTGGAAGAAGAATGGCTTAAAATCCCTCTGACCACTGTGCAGGACTTGTATATGTCATTCCCAAGACGAATTGACGCTGTATTGGCCGCAAAAGGAGGCCCTACACCATACTAATAAATTATTGTGGTCTAAAACCAGGTTTTCACCAGTTTCATTGTCCAACCCCTGTATATTTTCTGTTATATTAACATATTCCTCAAAATTGGGTTCTAGTGATAACATTTCAATGAATTTTGAGCTTATTTTATGGATGAGTTTAGAGAAAATAAAAATAAAAATACATTGAGCTTTCAGCAAAGTGCCAAAAAGCATAAAAAAACTGGTTTAGGGTGTTTTACCTATAGTTAAGCCCTAAATTATTCATTTCCCTGGCAGGTTTGAATGTTAAATTATTTTCATTTAACCAAGACATTTGTTTTTGATAGGAAATATCATTGGTATCTATCAAAAGATAATAAATGTGTTTATTTATAGTTCCTGACCTGCTTTTTGCATGTCTCCACTTGTATATAGACAATTTATGTTTGGTGATGAGCTCAGCTTGAGGCTGGAAGGGTTCCTTGCCATCACCCTAATCATTAGCTCCCTCCACATATTCTCTATTAGATTCAAGTAGTGCCTCGCTCTGGGCCACAGTCAGAAGAAATATTTTGATAAAATTAAATAATTTCTTTAGACCTATGTCTGCCGGGTTATGAATAATTTTGAGCTTAACTTTATGCATTGACTAATGTGTTTTAAAAAAAAGTTTTTTCTCCTACATGTTTACTTGTAGGACATTGTTGGGACCCACAGCCATGGATTACAACATCAAGATGCAGTACGAACTTTTCTGGAACTTTCAAAATAAATCGCATTAACCGAGGTCACTGCCCATATAAAACCCCCATCTTTCCAATGAATCGATCTCTTCCACCCGGAGAGGAGAGGAGAGGCACAGCCGCAAATGTCTCTTTGCAGGCAAACAGACATAACTCTTTGCACTGGATCCAAGAGTGTCATAAGATCACGCGGTCATATGCACTAAGTTAAGTACGAATGAATTGCTGTTTGTGTATCCGGTATTCATTCAAGAATGGGGTAATTAAGGTACAAGTGTGGCTTCACTTTTCTCTCTGAGGTCTACAGAATCAAGCTGTGTTATAGAGAGTTCCCAGCAGAGACGCTGTCTCTACGACACCAAGTGAAGCAGTTTCCCGGTTTCAAGGAAGGACAACGGGGACCGCATCACCGTGGTTACAGCAATAACAGTCTGGCCAGCCGACAGAACGAGCCGCCTTCCCCACAGCTACGGAGGAAGCTAACCCTGTGTTCACAGAGCTTTCCTCAGCACGGTTCACATAGGAGGTTAGGTTTTGGGCAGAGCGAAGTCATTTAGGATGAAATGATCTAAACATTTTTTTCATTTTATGAAGTTTGGTTTTGTTTGTGAAACTCTGCTATCTAAGTGCTAGCAGGCTATCTGCAGCACACATGCTCAGTTTTGTGTTCTGTGTTTGTGTGTTTTTTTTAAAGTTAAGGCAACTTTACTTGAAGGGTGATTTTAAACACAGAAGATCGGCCATAACGCGCCATCCGCACTTATGCATTTTAACCCTTTTATTAACGGTATTTTTAAAGGTGTGTGTTTGATTCTGATAAGCTATAAGCTTCTTTTGTTAGCTTTAACTGCTAACAGTTAAAAACACGTGCCCACCTGTTAAAGAATATTTACCTAGAAAGGTTGTTAGTTTTCAATCCAGTAACTAATATTTCCCTAAACGTTATTTTACTAAACTTGATAACTAAGTAAACACCATTAAGCCCCATTTCTCCAGACGGATTTGGCTCTTTTCCAAAACATTTCCTTAAATATTTTACCATTTCCTTAATAATATTTCTTTAAATATTATTTTAAGAAATAAAGGCAGCTAATGAAACACCGTTGAGAATTAGTCATCCAGAAGGTTGGTTTTATTCAGCAGACCATTCTTTAAAACATTATTTTATTAAAATAATATTTTATCTGATTTTGCATTGTGAATGGTTGTCTAAGGGTATGCTGATTATTGCCTAAATTAGTTCCAATACTAACTTAACTTCACTTCCAGATTCTTCAAGATAACCTTGGTTCTCAAGCATAAACTTGCATGGTAATGTTGCATCACTCTTTCGGTCATGATTTTCAACCATCTTTGATCAATTTGTTTATATTGTACATAGCCCATTAGTCTTCCCTATTCTTTAATTCTGCTTGGTGGTTTAGTTGGATTGTTTTAGCACAGTAAAGAGTTTGTTGATTGAAATATATTTGACTTTGAGTTGAATTATTTTTGTTAATAAATTCTTGTATTTTAAGAAATTGTGTAAATTCATTCCATGTGTGTGCAGAGTTTTGCTGTTCAATAATGTCAGAGCTTGGCTCACCCTTTTCAATTTTGTCCTAATACCACCTCCTTACTGGGCTGGTATTCACAGGACAACCCTTAACAGACCGAAATATTATTTGATAAAATATTAAAGTATTAATATTAAATAATATATTCATAATCATAGTCACAACAACATTTTGGAAAAGTCTACTCAAAGCTTAAATGCAATTAAGATGCTGTGGCATTCATGCTCAAAATGTATTCAAAATTAAATAACTCCAATGATGAGTGGGCCAAAAATCCTCCATAGCTATGTCAAAGACTCATTGCCAGTTATCACACAAGCAGTTTTAAACTTAACTGGCTATCACTTTTTTATATAGTGCCAGGTTAGTTTGAATAGCTTATATCCCTTAAGGGAAGTTATCATTTGTAAAACCACATTTTGAATTTACCCATATTCTCATAGTTTGATTTTAGAATGTGTTTTGTGATCTGAAGCATTGTCACAAAAAGTGTCACAAAAAAGAAAAAGCAATGATATGTGTTAGGAGTATAGTATTTTTTCATAGCACTGTAGAAAGATGGACGGGTGGGTGGATGGACGGAACTGTTGCTGTTGCTAAAACACTGAGATTGTTTAAGTGTCTCAATAATCTGTTGGGATTTTGGGCCACATTTTTCTTTTCCTGGTGGGAATTAGTAGTGACTTTGGTGAACTTTAATAAAGCCATTTCTTCATTATGTCCTGGTGTCTTGAAATGGGGTTTTATTTAGTTACATTCAGTTACTTTTATTCAGTTACATTAATTTTAGGCAATAATTTTTACCTTTCTTAAATTTTAATTCAACAAGCCAAACCCTGATTGCCACAACTCTCCTAAACATACCGAGCTTCTAATTATCTCAGCAATATAATTAAAAACAATCAAATTTTTGCTCTTTATTTGAACTGTGTTTGACATTGTCATGAAGGAACAGCATCATTTAAAAAATAAAACAAACAAATGATCTATGTTGTTGGAACCAAACATCAACAGAGCGTAGACACAGACTGTTGTATCCCACTCTCCTCTGATCAGCCCCTTCATTTTTCTGATTAAATCTTGTGATTTAGCCCTTGGCATCTGAGCCAGACCTTAAAGCAGCTCTCCCCATTACACGAGGCCATCTCCATAATTACACAACAGAAACAGAGAGACCTGCTGCACATCCAACTCACAGCACTTAGATTGTTAAAGCACGTATGTCAGCTGTTGAATTTGTCTCAGATCCAAGGCTTGCCGGTAATGAAACAGAAGGGGGAGACGAGGGGGTGAGTCAGCCACTGGCCTTTGTTAATTGCATGTCTCACATCATCCTGGCCAAGACAGTTAATTGGAAAAGATCAAGGGGATTTGCAGCGTTAATGAGCTTCCCGTGAACCCAAGTCATACTTTGGATACCAGAGGAGCCTTTACAACTTTTCCTTTCTAGGGTAATGTGGTCATACAGCTGTAGAAGCCTACTGCCTCATCTCCTGCTTTTGACAGAGTTGGCTCATAGGGGAATAGATGTTTTATTATAAGAACAGGACCATTCGTCCTTCTGTGTCTTTTTGTCACTTTGCGATCAGCCTGTATTTTGTTATAGTCCAATTTAATATAAACCTTACTGCATACTTGTGTACGAAGTGTGTTATTGCATTATAATAACATTTTTAGATTGCAGTTCAGACAATTTGGTTGCAAAGCCGTGTCACAATTTCTAATTGATTCTAACAGATGCATTCAGATAGCAAGACAGCCTTGATTTATCTTCAGTGCAGCTCATTCTTGTATGTTGGTCCTCGTCATGGTAAGTTTTAATAGTCTTGCTGCCCTCCTTTGCTCAGTCTAAAACAGAAAAGGCAGAAATAGAAATGAATTGTATCACTTTGAGACTAATCAAAAAGAGCAAAATAGGAATTTTCCTAAAGTTTCCAATGAAATCATAATCCTCATTCATTGAATTAGGGATTTTACAAGAACTTGTATTAAAGCTAATAGTGTCTGATGCAGACTAACACTTTTCTTATGACTCTGTGATAGCCTTGCTGGATAGTTGTTAATAGTGGTTCTGTTTGAGTTGTAGCAGGAATGGATCCTATTGAATGGAAAGCTACAGAAAGACTGGTTGGGAACACATTGAAGAAATGTCTGGGTTCTGTGTGGTTGCCCTTGCCAGCTGTTTAATGAAAATTGAGTTTGGTTTGGTTTGATCTACAAGATCTGCGTCTTTATAAAGATTATTTAAATCTGTCATGCAATACACAGGAAGCAGTGTAAAAGATGAGCAGCTGCATTTTGCACCCGCTGCAGAGATGAAATAGTTTTGTTCCTATACAAGGATTTACAGCCATTCAAATGTATCACAACAAAAACGTTAATAATAACGTTAATAAAGTATAAATGTAGTTTAAGGTATTGAAAAGGAAATGCTGTCAAAATAAAAGCAGTGCATTATCTGCCAGTATTTTATGCTGCCTTCTGCTTCCTGGTATGCTGACTTGCATTGATAGATGCCACCTCTCCTGCCAAAGGCCACATCATTCTTTGCAACCACACCACCCTTCTTGCCAACTACCCATTACAGCTGTTAACAGTGTAGTGTACATGAATCTCTCCGTGGCTCTTAGAGTTCTCCTACCCAAGCCTAATTAAACAAATAGGTCACTTGGTTAACAGGCATCATCAAAGAGATGAAAAAAAAAACAGTTTGAGAGAGCTTATGTAATGTGACTAGGACATTTGTGTAGATAAGATGTAATATCTCCTTTTAAGGTAAAAAAGAAAAGCAAACAAAAACATCAATAATTGTTGACACTGATAAAGTGCTAATGCAGGAACAGAACGACAAAGTCAAATCTGTCTGGCAAGCTTTTTAAAGGTCTGAGATCAGTGCTTTGTGATAGCCAATCCAAAACATTGACATTGTTGTCCTTGGACTACTTTGTAACTAATCTGGCAGCATGCTAAGGGCCATTGCTCATTTTGATGAGTTATTTGTGTCCAAGCTGTGTCCAAGCTTTCACTTTCTGACTGATGTCCAGAAATGTTGCTTTGAAATTTCCATATAATGTAGTCCCTCCTGCAGCAAAACACCCACACAGCATAATACTGCCACCTCCATACTTCACTGCTGGGATGGTGTTTTAAGGCTTGCCTGCCCCCTTTCCCTCCAAAAATAACCATAGTTAACTTTTTAATTTTAAATTTAGTTTTTACAATTTGATTTTAATTTTTATCATACCACAGGAAATGTCTCCAAAATGAAGGTCATTGTCTATGAGTGCATTTACAAACTGTATTCTGGCATTCCATGTGTCTTTTAAAGTAATGGTTTCTTCTTCTCTGAGTTGCCTTTCATTCCATCTTGGTAAAGGAGTCATTTCATTGTGTTCTGCCAGGATCTTTGAAAGGTTTTTTGCTTTTGTTCTTAGGTTGAAACACACATTTTGAATGAAAAGAGATGAATCTTCATGGCATGGAACCCGCCTCTGGAGTTCATGCTTGCATATAAGTGTTTAAACTGATTAACATGGTCCGTCAAGGCATCTGTAAATTGTATGCTGTAGTGAACCGGACTTTTGGAGATCCACAATTCCCTTCCTTATATATCTGATTTCTTTACATTTTCCAATTTTACACTTTACAATTCCCTCGGGAACCATCTTTTAATTTATACTAACTGTCAATTTTATCTCTTAGAGATTATTTTCATGCTTGCTAAGAAACTGATGACCATTTCCTGGGCGAACCTGCAGCCCCCCACAGTATCTTAATGGAACAGGGGAAGGGAAGTGCACTACGTAGAGCACATTATAGCAAAACTGCGGATGAAAACTGATATATTTATTGAAAAGTAGTCCCCAATTCAAACATATTTTATAGTCTAACTGAGTATGTGTGTACAGTGACTGTTGTGCTGGCTTCAACATTTTACATTCTCTTTATATTGTGGATGAACAAATGTTTATATGGAGCACTGTATATATGGCTGTATTTATATTGTTTGTATTGTTCATTATTTCGTGACTCAGTGTAATGTGATTAGGAAGTCTCAGCAAGAATCAACGATTTTTTCTGTTGGTACATTTTTTTTATCTGTCAGAACATTACTGAGCTGTAAGGAGTGCTTCTGCTTCTTTGTTACAGACAAGCTTGAAAGTTGCAGGTACTATCACAGACATTCTAAAATCCTTAAATCAGCACTAAATACAGTTTAGCAGACTTACCATTAGATATAAACAATGTCCAAAATTATTTATGACTAAAGCTAAAGACTAAGTTTTAACCAGGCTGATGCAATAAATACACAACCTTGAACAAGGGGTCCAGTGCAGGTGGAAAGTAGGAGACTTTGAAAAAAAATGACAGAGGGTAGGCAGAGCTAGTGTGGGAGGGAAAACAAGCTGAGTTCAAGACGAGAGGATTTTATTGCTGAGCATTTAATCACAGTAAAACACTGAACTCTTATTGGGAGTCTTAAAATATTTTAAGAGACCAGTTGTGCCAAACTAGCACCACCATGCTGTCCCATTACATTATATATCCACAATAGTCCTCTAGATCACCTCTTGATTCTTATTTAAACTCTGTGGAAACTTTACAAAAAAGAAACAAAGGAATGTGTGAAAATGAGGGACTAAAATAGCAACACACAACAACTAAAGAAGAGTTTTGTTTTCTGTTTCGTTAGTTGCTTGAAAGGTAAACAGTTTTTATAAGTTCCATCCATTCATCCATCTCCAGCGATCATTGGGCAAGAGGCCGTTTTGAAGGTTTTTATAATTAAGTTTGAAGGTATCCTTGATTACCTCGCTGTGTTGACTTACAGAGTCTATAAACTATTTTGTATTTTGCACTGAATAATTTTATGGGTCGTAGATTCCACTGAACGGTAATTTGAACAATTTTTTTGTTACATTCACTTTAAAGAGAAAACAATAATGATTTTGTCTGGTTGAGTACTGGAGCCTCCTTAGAAAAACATCACAAAGCTTTTGACCACACAAAAACCGCTCTGGTCTTGTCTACAGACCCATTTAATAAATTAGAATATTATTTAAAAGTTAATTTATTTCAGTAATTCAATTCACGAAGTGAAAACATTATATAAACTAATTAGACACAGATTGATCCCTTTATTTCTGTTAATTATAATTTTCTGTTTACAACTAATGAAAACACACATTTAAGATTAGAATATTACTTTAGATCAATAAAATAAGAAGTTTTTAATATAGAAATGTGGGTTTAATGAAAAGTATGTTTTATCCCTGCTTAAAGGTTGTTTCCAAAACGTCCTTTTAATCAGACAGACGACCTTCATCGAAATGTATATTCTAAATTACTGAATATGGCTGTATATTGTCATATCTGCAGCTGATGGATCCCCAGAGAAACATATTAATCAAACTGATTTAGGATGATCCAATGCCAATGTTCCAAACACCACAGGAACCTCCTCATAATCTTTCCAATGTTTAGGAGCTAATTGCCATTCTTTGTAATGCACACATGAAAGACTCTGGCCAAAGGGAATCTGTAAAAGTGTTTTACCCAGAGTAGGAGGTTTGTGCCAAGGAAGTCATTTACACTGACTGGTTAAAACAGTGTACCCGTGCATTGATTGTTGAATGACACAAAGACACAATCTGAATTTTAAAATCTGTTTTAAAGATGCAACAAAAATATAAAAAACATGTCTCATTTCTCTTGGAATTTATTGAAAGGTGTTGATGGTAAGCACAGCTGTGGCTAAAAAAAGAAATTAAAATTTCCCCCCAAATCTATGTTATCTTTGCATTGAGCATAGATTGCTATGAAATGTTGTAAAAGGAAAAGCTTGTATTATACATGGATTTGGATTAGTGTCATAACTCATTAAATTCCACAGCTATGGTATCGGTGCAAGTGCAACTCAAATGTTGCAGAGATGATCCAATAATACCATAATATAATCTCATACTACAATACGCAGATGCACTGTCTATGCTGATGATGTTATCATTGCTTTGGTTTGAAAGAGCTTCACAGGCAAGGATATTGGTTCTTCACCCAACTCAGACACTTACTGAATCATCAAGAACTTCATAGAGAGGTTCAGCTGTATTAGGGAAAGCTTTAGGGTGTTCAAGAAAGTCCAACGGGACTGTCTCCTAAAGAGGATTTATCAAAGGGTTGCCACCAATGCAGAGCTTACTCAGGAATGGTAGCAGGCAAGTGTCAGGTTTTCTGCACAAATTGTGAGGTGGAGGCTTCTTGATTTTGGACTGGTTTTAAGAACACATACCTGACTGAACAGAGGTTGACTGGGGTGTAGCTATTTTCTCTGATGAAGCCATTTCATTGTTTGGGTCAACAGGAAAAAAAACTGTCAAAAAAGAAAAAAAAGCTGAATGCCACCATGTATTCTGTTACTCCAACAGTAATGCGTCCTGAGACCATTGCCTCTCATCGACAAACGTTAACCCCTGTCCCAGACTTGCCTAAAACCACTGCCATAAATAAATTGTAGAATCAGAACATCTTCCAAGACCATCCAGGGGATATATGGTGATGGTCTTTCCCTGCATGATGAAGAACTGTCACAAGGCAGAAGTGATAACTAAGCAGCTCAGGCATCAAAACATTAAAATTTTGTGTACTCGGGCAGGAAAATCCCTAGAAGTGAATCCCATTGAGAAAGCAGCAAAGTAAAGAAATTACAAACATGTCTGGCATTCTCACAACTTTTCTCCCTGGCTGTAGGTCTTTTGTAATATTTCTTAGATTGGAATACACAGTTTATCTAATAATTTCCTGCAATTACTTATTACTTCTGTACTGATTCTACTTAAAAATAGACTCAAATTTAATAGACTGGCCAAGGCTAGTCTATTAAATCCACGTTAATGGACAAGGTGAAAGGCACAAATACCAACATCTATGAGCAACCTGTGGGACTGAGATGCCGTAAAAGAGATCTTCTGTAGATTTCTAAAGTATGAGTTTTATAAAGGAGATGTAATTACTTGATGTTACATATTGGCATTAGTCGATAAAATATGTAAAATAAGGTTGCATATCTTCTTTTATTGTCATTTTGTAAAATGCGGTTGTGTTTGGACTTTGGTGTGCCCATTTCTTTAAGGTTTCTCAATTTCCTGAATGTGTTACAGATTTCTGTGCAATGATAACACCCTTAGATTTTTCATTCAAAATGGTGCCCTCGCTTTCATCATGGCAAAACACATTTGAAAAGGTATACTTCTAACACTTAACCACTTTTTCGAAGCATGTCAGGTTCCCGGGCCAAATTGGGAAGGGTAGATATGAAGTGAGCAACAGATGGCTGGAGCTGATGAAGAGAGGAATGTAACACTGCTGAACAGAGTCAAACAGGCATTTTGGCACATTTCAGACCCTCGTCTCCATCTTCCTAAACCATGTTTTTGACTTCAAGATGAGAACTCTCTTCAGAAATAACAGCTTACATTTATGCATTATATACAGACCTTACAGATGGCAACAAGCCCTTTAAAGTCAGTGATTTCCCCCAAAATCAAAGCAACATATTAGCTATTTATGCAAGCAGATCACAAAAATTAATAAAGGAGGATTGTTCCCTTCAGGTTGGTGTTTAGTTTCCTACTTTAAGCCAAGGAGTTCAAACAACCTGATGTCTTGTTCACAAGTGATGGAAGGATGGAGCATCCTTCAATCTACATTTCCATCCTCATCTGTGTTCATAAATGTTGGGTTATAACTTAAAGAAAGAGGTCATGGATACAAGAAGTTGAAATTAGATTTGGATTTAGATGTGGAGATGGAGTAAGGAGTCCGCTGCCCAAAACATCTACACTGCTTTGGAGGTTCTCTAGACACGTCATCCAAGGAGGAGACCCAGCATAAGATTATGCCTTATATCGTATGCCTTTGGAGTATAAAAAGAAAGCAATGCAGGATACAGGGAGAACTGGGTTTCTCTTTTGGAGCTGTGGCCTGATAGTCTTTTAGTTTTACAGCATACACTTTTGCCGAAGTCCCGCTATTATCTTATTATATTACTGCTTTTATCATATTAACCTTTGTTTTACAGAACATTCCTTCATGTTCAATGGTTAACAGAACCAAAGGTTTGCGATTTTAATCGAACAACTGATAGTTAGTGGAGCCAGAAGTATAAATTCAAATATCTACCAACACCGTTCTTGTCAGGTCTGATATAAAATCTGCAAAAAAAATCTAAAATCAAATTGTGCTTGAGGTTATATGTATGCAGGGGAAAATGGGAAAGGGGCAAAGTGACCTGAGGCCACCAGGATAGGTTTATGTTATGTTGAAGATAATCAAATCAACCAATTATAAATAAAAGATGAATTAGAAATTAGAGCAAAAAAAAACCTGAGGTCAGATCATAACAATTTGAGTTTAAATTAAGTGTCTCAAAAAGCAATGATAGTGTGATAGGTCACCAGCATTCACAATATCACTACAGCAAAATAAAAGATGCCAATTTGAATACAATTTTTAAATAAATGAAAAATCTTCCTTACTTAAACCCACACACCATCTTACACTAGCAGAATCTCTACAGAACACAGTCTTCTGGCTGTCATGCTGAGAGTGACCGACTGAGCCAACCCTGGGCTGCTGGTGGCTCACATCGAGACCACGAGGAGGCCCGTTACTTAGAAACCACCATTATTGTCTTATGCTCCGGGTGGAACCTGCATCCGGACGCTAGCTGCATATGAACCGCTATTAGAAACCCTGCTATTCTTTGTTTAAAGTAAATTGTGAGCAACAAAGGAGCTCTGAATGCGCATTGTGTTTGTGCACTTGTGGCAACAAACAGCTGGTGAATTTCAAGGCTTAAGAGGGAATATCATGAGTTCAGACGGTTTTCCCTGGTATCACACTGACTCATCTCTCTCTCTCTCTCTCTACCTCCACACTTTTGTATCCTGTGATTAGTGTTATAATTAATCAAACAACATTACACAGCACAGCAACTTCCTGCTTACAGCAACTTCCACACCACACGTCTTTTCAACAGATGATAATCAGCAGGTTAAAGATGGACGCGCATACCAGATGTAAACATTTTATTTTAATGTAAATTTTTATTTAGAATTGATAATTTTTTTAAAACTCTAGTTCACTCACACACGTCGTACTCCTGTTCTATACCATCAACCAGCCAGGTACTGCAGATGAAAATTAGCCTTTATGGCTAATTTATAAAAATGAGAGCAAACAATAATGATTTGATAAACAGACCCGGATATCTTACTGTTCGCAAGTTAGTTTATGTTCGACGTTTTATCACAGAGAATCACTTATGAGGTTAGAAGAACCAAACTTTTCGATGCCGACATTTTGGATGTAATAGTTTTAACAAGTGCATAAACGTATTAAAAGTATAACCCTAACCTCTAACCCTGTTTTTTCAGGGTAATTTAAAATAATCAAAATTAAGTGTGAATTCCACGATAGAGCTGGAGATAGTTAACTGCTTGGAGGTACATGATGAAAAAAGACAGTACTTTTTCCAAGTAGAAGCCAAAACGTTTTTGGCAAACACATTCACACCTGAACAACCTGAAAAGTGTGGTGTGCATTTGTGTTCATCCCCCTTAGGTAACACTCTGCTGGGCCAACCTTTGCTGCAACTACTGTGGCAAGTTTTCTGGAGTATACGTCTCATTCTGCTTTTTGTTACATCTAGAAATTGACATTTGCCCATTTTTATTCCAAAATAACTCAAGTTCATTCAGAGTCCATGGAGATTATCTGTGAACATTGATTTTTAAGTCTTTCCATAGATTCCCAATTCAATTTAGGTCAAAACTTTCACTGTTTTGTGCCATTGTAACCCATGGATATGCTTTGATGTAAACCATTCCGTTTTAGCTCTGGCTCTATGTTTAGGATCGTGGTCCTGCTGGGAGGTGAACCTCCCAGTCTCAAAACATCTTCAACATACAATAGGTATTTCTCCAGGATCACCCTGTGTCCCCTGTAAGGCTAGGAGTGAACTGGAAACAGAAGTTTTTATGACTTTCTTTCAATATTGGCTTTCATCTTGTCACTCATCCATAAAGGCCAGCCAAGTGTAAAGATTCTCCAACCTGAGCTGTTGATCTTTGCAGCTCCCTCAGAGTAATCATGGGCCTCTAAGCAGCTTCTCTGATTGACGCTGTCTTTGCTTAGCCTGCCAGTGTGGGTGGGCGACCATGTCTTTGTCGGTTTGTTGTTGTTCTATACTTTTTCCATTTTCAGATGGAGGACTGCAAAGTGCTCTGTCAGATATTGCAACTATTGGTTTAAACTACCCAACAACTTGATCCTTGCCCTGCATGGTGTGTTTTCTGTGCTTTATGATGCGTTTTTGTTATTTAATGTTTACTAAGACATGTTTGTAAGAGGGGGAAGCTGAATACAAATACATGCCACCGATGTCAGCCTTTTATTTTTATTTAACACAGACGGAAATTGTAACATTGTGGATACTGTAGTAGTAGCTGCATGGCAGTATTAATAAAATCCATGTTTAGAAAACTATACACACAAACAACTAAAATATCTTATTACCTTTAAGTCAATCATTTTATTTTGTTACACATTTTTTCCTTAATTATGGTGAACTTGTTTCAGATATTGTTAGGCCAGGAGATTGTTCCAAGTTATAGGCAAGTCGATTTATTTGGAAAAAATCACTTTAGGTTCCCAGTATAAGTACAAGAAAGGCAGCTATGAGGTAACAAATGTCTGGGAGACAGTGCCATCTATTGATTGTGTGTCTTGCTACATCATGGCAGCAACTTTTAGGCTGACTTTTTCTAGTCATTTATATTCTGATTCAGTTTGCATTTATATATACAGTATGTTCTCCAATGTGTTATCTCTCGTAGACATATGGGTCAATCAGTGGCTGAAGGCTGGTGTAAATAACCTTAAGTAAATGCAGGCAATCTGCATCAACTTGTATATCAGTAAACATGCACAGCATTATTTAAACAACTCAGCAACGTATTTTAATATTATTGAATGTTCTCTCTACTTTAATTTATTGGCTCTAAGTGCTGTTCTGTTACTATTCAGCCAGCTCTTTATGGGACCTATAAGTTGAGACAGTACAGTTTAAATAATTGACACCGTCTTGCTCTGTTAACACTTGACATGTTGCCCAAATCTTCTTTATTTCTAAAAATGTTTATTGTTTTCCTATTAAAATGCAATTATAAGCAAACAGAACATTTTTGGTTTAATTTTTCATTATACATGATCCACTGTAAAACAGATGTCAATACATGATCATAATACCCGGTCATAGCAGCAGTTACATAACAGTTGTAGGAATTGTAGTAGTCATAAAGGTGGGTTAAAGTGATATCCTTTCTGCTCCTATATACTTCTATAATATACTGTATGCTTATCTCGATATACCTTAGACAGTCGTCGGTCCATTACCAAGACAACACAAATGCCTACAGAACAAACAATGACACACAAACACACACACACCTAAGAGCAGTTTAGAGTAACCAATATACCTCACAGCAGAGTAGTAGTATCATTGTGGCACAGTCTGTAGAACTGCTGTAACTGTATTTCTGCTTCTCCTGAGTTTCTGTTTAAAACATGTTTGATCTTCATTCAGTGACCTAACGCAAAGGAAGAGTAGCGTTACTTCAAAATAAAATCACTCATTTAGAAGAAAAAAGTATTGTGGAGTAAAAAAAGAACTCCTACTGTACAAGTACATCATATTTGTAAAAGTTAATCAAGTAAATGTGAGTAATGATAAATGTTAGTAAATGTTGGACCATAGGAGAAAGCCGGGGTACCCCGCAGAGAAGCCATGCATGCACAGAGAAAACATGCAAATCAAACTTGAAACCAGGACCTTCTTGCTGCAATCTGAAAATATGTAATCAAATAATATTTCTGCTTTAAGAGATCTCAATCTTTCTGTTATACTCAGGTATACCTACCTAAATCTACACTCAGAGCAATAAATAAAAAGTATGAAACAATTGGAACTGCAACAAGTCACAGTTATCAGGATGGTAAGGGAGGTAAGCCAAAATCTGAAAGGCCATTAGTCCATCAGAGTGTTGTGACTATGAATCTGAATATATTATTTAATATTAATACTTTAATATTTTATCAAATAATATTTCGGTCTGTTAAGGGTTATCCTGTGAATACCAGCCCATAAGGCGATGGTATTAGGACAAAATAGAAAGGTGTGAGCCAAGCTCTGACATTATTGAACAGCATAAAATTTGCACACACATGGAATGAATTCACACAATTTCTTAAAATACAAGAATTTATTAACAAAAATAAGTCAACTCAAAGTCAAACATATTTCAATCAACAAACTCTTTACTATGCTAAAACAATCCAACTAAACTACCAAGCAGAATTAAAGAATAAGGAAGACTAATGGGCTATGTACAATATAAACAAGTTGATTAAAGATGGTTGAAAATCATGACCAAAAGAATGATGCAACATTACCATGCAATGTTATTTATGTTTGAGAACCAAGGATTATCTTGAAGAATCTGGAAGTGAAGTTAAGTTAGTCTTGGAACCAACTTAGGCAATAACTGGCAAACGTTTAAACAACCATTCACAATGCAAGATCAGATAAAATATTATTTTAATAAAATAATGTTTTAAAGAATGATCTGCTGAATAAAACCAACCTTCTGGATGACTAATTCTCAACGGTGTCTCATTAGCTGCCTTTATTTATTGAAATAATATTTAAAGAAATATTAAAGGAAATGGTAAAATATTTAAGGAAATATTTTGGAAAAGAGCCAAATCTTTCTGGAAAAATGGGGCTTAATGGTGTTTACTTAGTTATCAAGTTTAGTAAAATAATGTTTAGGAAACTATTATTTACTGGATTGAAAACTAATAACCTTTTCTGGGTAAATATTCTTTAACAGGCAAGCACGTGTCCTAAGCTATAAGCAGTTGAAGCCAACAAAAGAAGCTGATAGCTTAGCACCAGAATCAAACACACACCTTTAAAAATACCGTCAATAAAAAGGGTTAAAATGAATACAACGCGTTATGATCAATCTTCTGTGTTTAAAATCACCCTTCAAGTAAAGTTTGTCTTAACTTTAAAAAACACACAAACACAGCGCTAAGCACTAAGCACTAAGATAGCTGAGTTCAACACAAACAAAACCAAACTCCATAAAATGAAAAACGTTTAAATCATTTTAATCTAAATCTTTCCATTATTGTTCTGCCCAAACCTAACCTCTGAACCATGCTGAGCATAAGCTGTCTGGGGCAGCGAAGTTTGAAGAAACGTCCACAGTCTTTAAACGGTTAGCTACAGCTAACCTCCTTAGCTGTGGGGAGTGGCTTCTGTTCTGTCAGCCGCCAAACTGCACATTAACATAACCATGGTGATGCGGCTCCTGTTGTCGTCCTTTCAGACTGGCTTGTAGAGACAGCGTCTCTGCAGGGGATTCTCTGGAACTCAGTTCGCTTCTGCAGATCTCAGAGAGAGAGCGTAAAGCAATGCTTTTACCTTAATTCCCCCTCTTTATGAACGAAATCACCGGATACACAAACAGTGATTCACTCGTACTCAACTTTGTATATGATCGTGTGATCTTATGACACCCTTGGATCCAGTTTGAAGAGTTTACGTCTTTTTGCTAGCAAAGAGACATTAGCGCGCTGTGTCACTTCTGTCCCGATGATCACCGGCGTGGAAGAGTCAGGAGAAGAGCGGTGCTTTTATTTGGAGTTACCCCGTTTCCTGGCTGTGCCGGAAGTAGGTTAATGCAATTTATTTTGAAAGTTCCAGAAAAGTTTATACCGGAGTTTAATGTTGAAATCCATGGCTGGGTCCCAACATATGGGTATCCCACCTATAAGGAAACTAAACAAGTAAATTATTAATTAATCAATAACAACTGTGATCAAATGTTTCTAAAGAGCCTTTTAGTCAGACAACAGCAGACATGTTCAGATGGTGGTGAAAACTTCCAGACTTGCTCTGACATCACAGCGGTCTGTGGGAGTTTGTTACAAGATTAGCTGAGAAAAGACTTATTCACCAGCACTGTGGTTGTTATTCACCGTGAAAGACAACCGTCAATGCCCAACTGCTCACTATGCTAATTTCTGACACATCTTTGTGAATTTTATGCAGTATCTGTGGTGACATGCACTGACCAGTGAAACTGTGTATTATAGTGTAGCTTGCATCGTCATCATGTGATAACTATGTATGTCCAAATGTGACCTGCTGAAGTATTCATAATGAAATGTTTCAAGCTTCATTGTACAGTTGTAGGATGACAGAATGGTTTTTGGACACTGTTACCATAATACCTTGGCTGAAAATTAAGATGGTAACAAACAAATGTTTATGCCATTCCTTTGCTTATGTATTTGCTCCGGTGGATAAAGATACTATGTATTTATTGATCCCCTTTGAACTTGAAAATTATTGGGTGCATAACATACCAAGTGGCCTTTACAATGGGTCCTTACATTTGATGGGATTGCACTTGTGAACAATGGATTTGGCATCTTGAAATGGTGGTCAATTTTGAGCTGAGCGCACTTAAAACTCCAAAGTTCTGAAGCAGGATATATGTTTTACTTCAACATTTAACTCCAGTTAATGCAAAATGAAAAGTGTAAACACTAAGTATGAGCTATATTTAGGCTTTAGATACTGACATGGTCTGGGGCAACAAATATATTTTTAATGCTACCTCCAGGAATTCCGATTTCTGTTAGAATGGCAGCAATAAGGCAGTCACATCAGCACTAAACCTTCAAATGGGGGTGGATGGCCGGGAGTGACACAGATAAAATCCAGGAGGAAAAAAACAAGACGATAGCAAAGCAGCTTCACGGGATTAGAGAGCTGTCAGCGAGGGTGAGAAAGAAGATGCAGAGTGGCCTTGCTTTAAAAAAACAAAACACTGTGTACAGTTTGAAAAAGCTGAAAGACTGCAGCAAAGCCTCGCTATCAGCACTTGACTCTGTTGCCATGGAATCCCATCCTCCAAACATCTTCACACATGTTGCTTTTACGTCTGCATCCATTCACAGCAACAGCTCCTCTTCTCACCGAGACATATGATCTTATAACCGGCCATAAACTCCCATTCATTTGGTTTTTAGAATAATTTACTATGCAAGTGTGAATGGTAAATGACTGAGAAGAATGGTTTTAGAATATCTGACATTTTGTCTTACTTAGTTAAAAACATATCTGGGTGGTTTTTGCTTTAGAAGAAAATTATTAAACCAAAATGCAACTGATCTGACAGGCCAGGGAGGAGAGCATTTCACCTCATGATAACTACAAATCTGAGCTTCATTGGAAGAAAACTAACACTGCACATCACCCTGAACACACCTTCCTCAAAGTGAAACACAATCGTGGCTGCATCATGCTTTGGGTATGATTTTCTTCAGCATGGAAGGGAGAGCTTGTTGGCTTGATGGATTCAATTCAATTCAATTCAGTTTATTTATATAGCACCAATTCACAACACATGTCGTCTCAAGGCACTTCACAAAAGTCAGGTACAAAGATTACAATTAATCCTAATCATTGAACAGTGCAGCCAGATTCAGTTATTTATTCAAATTGGATAAAAAGTTTTTCTGTCTAAGGAAACCCAGCAGATTGCATCCAGTCAGTGACTTGCAGCATTCCCTCCTCCTGGATGAGCATGTAGAGACAGTGGACAGTCACTGGCGTTGACTTTGCAGCAATCCCTCATACTGAGCATGCATGTAGCGACAGTGGAGAGAAAAACTCCTTTTAACAGGAAGAAACCTCCAGCAGAACCAGAACCGGCTCAGTGTGAGCGGCCATCTCCCACGACCGACTGGGGGTAGAGAGAACAGAGCAGAGACACAAAAGAGAACAAAGAAGCACTGATCCAGGAGTACTTTCTATGGAAGGAAAGTAAATGTTAATGGATGTAGCTCCTTTAGTCGTTTCACCTAGGAAAAAAAAAACAGATAAACTCTGAGCCAGTTTTCAAGTTTAGAGTCTGAAAGAGAGCACAAAAGTTAGTTACAGTAAAAGCTCAGTCAGTAGCCATGTCTAGGAGAGAGAAAGGGTTAAACACTGAAAGACAGGGCCATGTGGATCATCTGTAGAGGGTGAGCATTAAGTTGTTGCCAGCAGAAGCTCGGACGATGCCCCTCTCCAGAAAGGTGTCACAGGTAGACACAGAGTCAGGCAGGTGTAGCTTCTATGAAGAGAGAAGAGAGAGAACAAAGTTAAAAGCTGAAATAACAGCAAATAATACAAAAATTGAAGAGTTTGTGTGAGAAAGTAGAGAAGAGGGTGAAAGTGGTCATTATGTCCTCCAGCAGCCTAAGCCTATAGCAGCATAACTACAGAGATAGCTCAGGGTAACCTAAGCCCACTCTAACTATAAGCTTTATCAAAAAGGAAAGTTTTAAGCCTAGCCTTAAAAGTAGACAGGGTGTCTGCCTCACGGACCAAAAATGGGAGCTGGTTCCACAGGAGAGGAGCCTGATAACTAAAGGATCTGCCTCCCATTCTACTTCTAGAGACTCTAGGAACCACCAGTAAACCTGCAGTCTGAGAACGAAGTGCTCTGTTAGGAATATATGGAACAATCAGATCTCTGATGTATGATGGAGCTAAATCATTAAGGGCTTTATATGTGAGGAGGAGAATTTTAAATTCTATTCTGGATTTAACAGGGAGCCAATGAAGGGAAGCTAAAATAGGAGAAATATGATCTATCTTTTTAATTTTCATCAGAACTCTTGCTGCAGCATTTTGAATCAGCTGAAGGCTTTTAACTGCATTTTGTGGACATCCTGATAGTAAAGAATTACAATAGTCCAGCCTTGAAGTAACAAATGCATGGACTAGTTTTTCAGCGTCAATCCTGGACAGGATATTTCTAATTTTGGCAATGTTCCGGAGATGAAAGAAGGAAATCCTAGAAACCTGTTTAATATAGGATTTAAATGACATGTCCTGGTCAAAAATAACACCAAGGTTTTTTACTTTATTATCGGAGGTCAATTTAATGCCATCCAGGTTAAGTGATTGACTAAGCAGTTTCTTTTTTAAAGACTCCGGTCCAAAGACGACAACTTCTGTCTTGTCTGAATTTAGAAGCAGAAAATTTAAAGTCACCCAAGTTTTTATGTCTTCAAGACATTTTTGTGATTATTAATCTGACAATATTATTTAATATTTAATATTAATATTTTATCAAATAATATTTCGGTCTGTTAAGGGTTGTCCTGTGAATACCAGCCCAGTAAGGTGATGGTATCAGGACAAAATAGAAAGGTGTGAGCCAAGCTCTGACATTATTGAACAGCATAAACTCTGCTCACACATGGAATGAATTCACACAATTTCTTAAAATGCAAGAATTTATTAACAAAAATAAGTCAACTCAAAGTCAAACATATTTCAATCAACAAACTCTTTACTATGCTAAAACAATCCAACTAAACTACCAAGCAGAATTAAAGAATAAGGAAGACTAATGGGCTATGTACAATATAAACAAGTTGATTAAAGATGGTTGAAAATCATGACCAGAAGAGTGATGCAACATTACCATGCAATGTTATTTATGTTTGAGAACCAAGGATTATCTTGAAGAATCTGGAAATGAAGTTAAGTTAGTCTTGGAACCAACTTAGACAAGATCAGATAAAATATTATTTTCATAAAATAATGTTTTAAAGAATGATCTGCTGAATAAAACCAACCTTCTGGATGACTAATTTCTCAATGGTGTCTCATTAGTTGCCTTTATTTATTAAAATAATATTTGAAGAAATATTATTAAGGGAATATTTGGAAATAGCCAAATCTTTCTGGAGAAATTGGGCTTAATGGTGTTTACTTAGTTATCAGATTTAGTAAAATAATGTTTAGATTATTATTCACTAACTTGAAAACTAAACCTTCCTGTTAAATATTCTGTAGCAGCAAGCATGTGTTCTTACCGGTAAGCAGTTAAGCTAACAAAAGAAGCAGAGAGCTTAGCACCAGAACCAAGCACACACCTTTAAAAATACCATCAATAAAAGGGTTAAAATGCATAAGCGCGGACGGCGCGTTATGAGCAACCTGCTGTGTTTAAAATCACCCTTTAACTAAAGTTTGTCTTAACTTTAAAAACACATAAACACAGAACACAAAGCTGATCACGTGTGCAGCCTACTAGCACTAAGGTAGCAGTTTCACACAACAAAACCAAACTTCATAAAAATGAAAAATGTTTAGATCATTTCATCCTAAATGTTATTCTGCCCAAACCTAACCTCATGAACCGTGGTGAGGAAACGTTGTCCAAGGGGCGAAGTTTGAAGAAACGTCCAGAGTCAACAAGCAGTTAGCCTTCAGCTAACCTCGGCTGTAGCGTTCGATCTGTGAACAAAGGGGTAGCTCCGAAGCTGTAGCTGCAAGACGGCTCGTTCTGTCCGCCAACCAGGTGTTCATTACCGTAACCACGTGATGCGGTCTCTGCTGTCTTCCTTCCAGACTGGGAGACCGTGTCTTTGCAGGGGCTTCTCTCGAACACCGTGTGCGTCTGCAGGGCTCGGAGAGAGAGTCAAACAATGCTGGTACCTTAATTCCCCGTTCGTGAATGAATACCGGATACACAAACAGCAATTCATTCCATACTCAACTTTTGCATATGATCAGTGATCATATGAGACTCTTGGATCCAGTTTGAAGAGATTATGTCTTTTTGCCAGCAAAAAACATTAGCGCGCTTGTCCCCCCTATCCGGTCCTCTGGAAGGCCGTGTGGGAAAGAGGTCGGCTTGTGGGAGAGGGGGTGCTCTTATTCAGACAGTGGCATCATGGGAAGTCTGCTGCTACCCCCCTTTCCTCAGTTGCTGGAAGTCAGTTAAATGCACTTTATTTTGAAAACTCCAGAAGAGTTTGTACCGGAGTTTTAATGTTGAAATCCATGGCTTAGGGTTCCAACATCCCCCCTTTTAGTTCCGAAGAATGGGATGAAGTCCACAGTCTTTGGGGCTTACTATCATTTCTCAGCCATGAGAAAAGAGTCACTGGGGTCCTGTAGGTAGGCAGAGTTCAACAGTTCATTTTTGGTTCAGAGTTTAGTGTTTGGACAGGAGTGAGGCAGGCTTGGGCAGAGACTAACACTAATAAAATGTTTTAAAGAAGAAAAAAAAAAAGTCGTGATAATTTTCACACCATCATCCTACTGCTTTTAAACCTTAATAATTTCTCAAGTTCAAAACCATAAGAAAGAGAAAGATTAAAACAGAATATAGGGTGTTGGAAATTATTTACCATCTTCATACCTTGTCTGATAGATTTTACAGGGTTAATTCTGGACTGCAACGGCTTGCCATGTCTTTTAGGAACGCTGTTACCTCAGTTATAACACACCTGCAGATCATCTCAAACTCCTCCTTTGTGATGACATCTTTGGAGTGGCTCCACTCTTTACCACCAACCTTACAGTTCGATGTTGCACTGTGAAAAGGTGTTTGTCTTCTAACTGGTGGCTTGGGTTTTGGCTGGCGCCAATGACCACCCCCCTGGTTCTGTTGCATCACTTGGGATGTTACTTTGCGCTTCTTATTAGGCCTGTTCTCAGTTTGAATGTTAAACACCCTAACTTTGCCTTTTCCTGCTCTGTCTGAACTGACACGTGTTTCCCACACAAGCTGAGCATATCTACGAGTCTCCTGGATGGAGAGATTCTCTGTTATGCAATGCATGGTCACATCATACTGCACGCTAACATGGAGGTTGTGAAGAAACAAAGACTTAAAAGTGTGTTTTTCTTCAAGAACTGGAGCATAACATCCCTGAAAATAAGCTATCTTTAAACGGTGGAAATATTCTCTGGGAGGTTCATACTGTTTTTGGAAAACTGTCAAAGCATTAATAGTGGCAGCGGCTTAATCTCTGTAAACATAGTACTCTTCTCTAAGAGCCTGGCAGAGAGCTGGATAACTGTCACTAATTTTGGGAGGAAGAGTTTTTATGAACACATGAACACTCTTAGCTGTTGTTTCCAAATAAGCCTCAGCTTCTCACGATCAGAAGGAAAACGCAAGTCAAGAAGACAAATGTTCAACCTCACGCAGGTAAGCCTCGATGTTTGACTCCTGGCTACCTGGATCAAAAACTTCTATGTCCTTAGCAAGGGATTCAAGCTGCTTGAAATGGACACCATGGTCCCAAGGTGGACCATGTCCATCTGAGAAGTCATGCTGGTTAAGTTCATGAAATGGTGGAAGATCCTGACCTAACCTCTGGGGAAGGAAACAAGTTTTCTCATTTCTTTCAGTGTTTAACCCTTTCTCTCTCCTAGTCATAGCTACTGACTGAGGTTTTACTGTAACTAACTCTATGTGCTCTCTTCAGACTCTAACCTTGAAAACTGGCTCAGAGTTTATCTGTTCCTTCTTTCTAGGTGAAACGACTAAAGGAGCTACATCCATTAACATTTACCTTTTCCTTCCCATAGAAAGTACTCGTGGATCAGTGCTTCTTTGTTCTCTTTGTGTCTCTGCTCTGTTCTCTCTAACCCCCAGTCGGTCGTGGCAGATGGCCGCTCACAATTCAGTTCAATTCAATTCAGTTTATTTATGTAGGGCCAATTCACAACACATGTCGTCTCAAGGCACTTCACAAAAGTCAGGTACATACATTCCAATTAATCTTAACCATTGAACAGTGCAGTCAGATTCAGTTATTTATTCAAATTGGATAAAAAGTTTTTCTGTCTAAGGAAACCCAGCAGATTGCATCCAGTCAGTGACTTGCAGCATTCACTCCTCCTGGATGAGCATGTAGAGACAGTGGACAGTCACTGACGTTGACTTTGCAGCAATCCCTCATACTGAGCATGCATGTAGCGACAGTGGAGAGGAAAAACTCCCTTTTAACAGGAAGAAACCTCCAGCAGAACCAGAACCAGGATCAGTGTGAGCGGCCATCTGCCACGACCAACTGGGGGTTAGAGAGAACAGAGCAGAGACACAAAGAGAACAAAGAAGCACTGATCCAGGAGTACTTTCTATGGGAAGGAAAAGTAAATGTTAATGGATGTAGCTCCTTTAGTCGTTTCACCTAGAAAGAAGGAACAGATAAACTCTGAGCCAGTTTTCAAGTTTAGAGTCTGAAGAGAGCACATAGAGTTAGTGACAGTAAAAGCTCAGTCAGTAGCTATGTCTAGGAGAGAGAAAGGGTTAAACACTGAAAGACAGGGCCATGTGGATCATTGGTAGAGGGTGAGCATTAAGTTGTTGCCAGCAGAAGCTTGGAGGATGCCCCTCTCCAGAAAGGTGTCACAGGTAGACATAGAGTCAGGCCAGTTGTAGCTTCTAGGAAGAGAAAAGAGAGAGAACAAAGTTAAAAGCTGAAATAACAGCAAATAATGCAAAAATTGAAGAGTAGTATGAGAATGTAGCGAAGAGGGTGAAAAGTGGTCATTATGTCCTCCAGCAGCCTAAGCCTATAGCAGCATAACTACAGAGATAGTTCAGGATAACCAAAAGCCACTCTAACTAAAAGCTTTATAAAAAAGGAAAGTAGGCTTTAAAGTAGACAGTTTGTCCATCTAGACCCCAATGATGGTCATTGTTATATAAAAACCACAACGATTGGGATACCTCTCTCTGTCAGATTGACCATAACCCTTTGGGAAAAAGAGAGGGGGTCATACAGGTAGCAAAATGGAGGGGGGTTTTTGCACCTCAACCGTAAATGAGCCGGTTTAGGCAAACCGGACTCCCCCTTACTCCACCCCAACAAGGGGAGAAAAAGGACGGAGCAAAATAAGGAAGATAGCTCAGGATAACCTAAGCCACTCTAACTATAAGCTTTACAAAAAGGAGCGTTTTAAGCCTAGCCTTAAAAGTAGACAGGGTGTCCGCCTCACGGACAAAAAAATGGGGGCTGATTCCACAGGAGAGGAGCCTGAAAACTAAAGGATCTGCCTCCCATTCTACTTCTAGAGACTCTAGGAACCACCAGTAAACCTGCAGTCTGAGAACGAAAGTGCTCTGTTAGGAACGTATGGAACAATCAGATCTCTGATGTATGATGGAGCTAAATCATTAAAGGGCTTTATATGTGAGGAGGGAAAATTTTTAAATTCTATTCTGGATTTAACAGGGAGCCAATGAAAGGGAAGCTAAAGTAGGAGAAATATGTTCTCTTTTTAATTTTCATCAGAACTCTTGCGGCAGCATTTTGAATCAGCTGAAGGCTTTTAACTGCATTTTGTGGACATCCTGATAGTAAAGAATTACAATAGTCCCAGCCTTGAAGTAACAAAATGCATGGACTATTTTTCAGCATCAATCCTGGACAGGATATTTCTAATTTTTGGCAATGTTCTGGAGATGAAAAAAAAGGAAATCCTAGAAAACCGTTTAATATGGGATTTAAATGACATTTTCCTGGTCAAAAAAAACCAAGGTTTTTTTACTTTATTATCGGAGGTCAATTTTAATGCCATCCAGGTTAAGTGATTGACTAAGCAGTTTTTTTTTTAAAAAAAAAACTCCGGGCCAAAGGGCCGACAACTTCTGTCTTGTCTGAATTTAGAAGCAGAAAATTTTAAAGTCATCCAAGTTTTTATGTCTTCAAACATGCTTGTAGTCTATCTAACTGGTTTGGGCTCATCAGGATTTATGGATAAGTAAAATGAGTGTCATCAGCGTAACAGTGAAAATGTATCCTATGCTGCCTGATAATTTTATCATTACATGAACAAACTGGAATCTGAAAAAAATAAGATTTTTAAACCAGCCTAGTGCGTTTCCCCTGATCGCTACAGCATAGTCCAGCCCCTTTTTAAGAGAATATTATGATCGACTGTATCAAATGCAGCACTGAGATCTAACAGAACCAGTACAGACCAAAGTCCATTATCTGAGGCAAAAAAGAATATCATTAGTGACTTTCAGCAGAGCTGTTCAGTGCTATGATGAGGCTCTGAAACCTGACTGAAACTCTTTCAAAACAGGTTATTGCTGTGTAAATGCTCACACATTTGATTAGCAACTATTTTCTCAAGAATTTTAGATAAGAACGGAAGATTGGATATCGGTCTGTAATTTATTAAGTCATCTCGATCAAGCGAAGGTTTCTTAAGTAAAGGTTTAATTACAGCTACCTTAAAAACTTGTGGTTCTGATCCATTTACTAAAGATAGATTAATCATATCTAAAATGGGGCTGGTAATCAGAGGGAACACTTCCTTAAATAATTTGGTTGGGATTGGGTCTAACATACAAGTTGAAGGTTTAGATGAAGCTAATATTTCTGATAACTCAGGAAGCTCCACAGGATCAAAACAGTCCAAACACAGATGGATGGAGCTAAATAAAGGTTAATCCTGGAGGAAAACCTGTTAGAGGCGTCAGAAGACATGAGACATGAGAAGAGGTCCTTCCAGCAGGGCAACCACCCTAAACATCAGCAGGACCACGTCATCTGCAAAAAGAAGAGACGAAATCCACTGGTCTCCAAACTAGACCCCCTGCGGCCCTTGGCTGGTCCTAGAAATCCTGTCCATAAAATTTATGAACAGGACCGGTGACAAAGGGCAGCCCTGCCGGAGTCCAACATGCACCCGGAACAGGTCCGACTTGGTGCAGGCAATGCAGACCAAGCTCCTGCTCAGCTTGTACTGAGACCGGATGGCCCCTAATAAAGGGCCCCCGACTCCATACTCCTGGAGCAGCCCCCACAGGGCACCACGAGGGACACAGTCGAATGCCTTCTCCAGGTCCACAAAACACATGTGGACCGGTTGGGCAAACTCCCATGAACCCTCGAGTATCCTGTAGAGGGTATAGAGCTGGTCCAGTATTCCACGGCCGGGACAAAAACCACACTGCTCCTCCTGAAGCCGAGGTTCAACTATCGGCCGGACTCTCCTCTCCAATACCCTGGCGTAGGCCTTACCAGGGAGGCTGAGGAGTGTGATCCCCCTGTAGTAGGAACACACCCTCCGGTCACCCTTCTTATGAAGGGGGGCCACCACCCCAGTCTGCCAGTCCAGAGGTACTGTCCCCGACCGCCACGCAACGTTGAAGAGGCGTGTCAACCATGACAGCCCCACAACATCCAGACACTTGAGGTACTCAGGGCAGATCTCATTCACCCCCGAAGCCTTGCCACCACGGAGCTTTTTAACCACCTCGGTGACTTCAGCCTGGGTGATGAAAGAGTTTAACCCAGAGTCCCCAGCCTCAGCTTCCACCAGGATATGTGACGGCAGGATTGAGGAGATCCTCGAAGTACTCTTTCCACTACCCAATAATGTCCCCAGTCGAGGTCAGCAGCTCCCCACCCACACTGTAAACAGTGTTAGCGAAGCACTGCTTCCCCCTCCTGAGGCGCCGGAAAAAGAGGAAAGGTTTGGAGTATAAATACTTTCGCAAGGCACCAATTTAATAAATAATTGCTTAATACATTGATCTCGTCCTCTTAGTTCTATGCTTTTCTCATTTTAAGATTAAATAGATATTCTACAGAAAAATAATCCTGTAAATTTATTTCGTAGATGTTAATGTTTATGAAAATGTGAATAAGATGTATTTTCATTGCCTTGAAAGTTATAATCTGCTCCAAATTCAAAGAGATTTCCTACTTTCCTAAATCCTACACTGTCTTCTCTTTTCATCGTAATATTCTTACAGCTAAATTAGTTGTTTTTTTGTTTATATATCCTTGAATCATGTAATTATTTCCCATTTTTTGGACAGTGTATGTTTGCACACTTCAGAGTAGTAACGCTGCAGGTACTTTCAAATTAAATACACACAGCTAATCCATCCTGAAATGACTCCCTCACTTATAATCAACGTAAAACTTCCAACCCTTTAATAAGGCTTAGCAAAAATCCCCTTCCACCCATCATCCGACTAATTTAACAATCAGAAGGCCTGATGTAGCTGCCTCATTTTGTCTGGGAGCAGCAAATGGAAAGCTTCTGCTCTTCATGACCTGAAGGACTCTATTCCAATCATCAGCTGCAGGAGATAACAATCGATGACCAAACAAGTCTTCCTCTTTATTGTAGAACTTTTATGCTCAATGGATGGAAATTATCAAAAGAGCATCAGGAGCCTAAAGAATAAATATCCAACCAAAAACATGTTGTGATTAAGTGGTGATTAGAAAGTAGTTTTCAGACATGGTTGTTAATTCTTAATGAAAACACCCGAGAACAAATGATGTGGTGTGACTTAATAGCAGTAGTGCAATCTCCAGCAAGCCATACATAAGTAGTTTGTGATGAAATATCATTTAAAACACTTGATCATCCCCAGTTTATTCCATTTTATGGCAGCAGGTGGCACATTTTTCTCTATTTACCAGGATTTGATCTGCATCTACTTGAAAATATAATCCATTCTATTTACGTACATTGTAAAGAGAAAATGATGATGATGATAATGTGTTAACCTAATGGCCAGTAAACACTGTGAGATCTTGGGCCGTCGCAGGCGAAAAATGAGGATTGTAAGAGAATCGGATCAATTTTTAGTTGTGGCTCTAAATCTGCGGTCTTATGTACTGTGAGACAGGTTCAAGGAAGCCGACGAAAAATATCCTGCGCTGAATACCTGACAGTATCAGATATTTAGACTGACTAGCTCATAGTGTGACAGCTGCTATGACTTACGTCTACTAATCCACCAATAGCATTACAGCACAGTTCCAGAGTTCCCATGGGGGACTGAACACCGGCATCCCAAGCTGGCCTCTTTTCTCCTGCCAGGAGCGTGTCCACATTCTCCTTCTCCGTTTCTCCTGATTTATTTCATGCTCACATAAATGCCACATCAACAAGGGCTGCGTTCTTCATTGTGTTTGCTGTGGCTGTCTCTGGCAGCACAGATGGATGGCGCACACTGATGACGTTGCTTTTTGCTGTATGTTGTAAAGGTTTAGCAGTAAACAGTCATTGTACAATAGGCACACCTCAAACTTGACATCGTAGCAAAGTTCGTTAGTCATCGTGTGTCATTGAATATCTCATAAGATTGCTAAAATCGCACAGTTCAAAACGGCGTCAGGAAAGCCGAAGCTGCTGAGTAACTCAGCTGTTAATTGTCAGTAACTGTCACTGGTTGCTATGGTGATTCCCACCTTTTCTTAAACCGGTCACTGTGCATCAGGCAAAAAGACAACATTCGAAAGCTGCATCTTATATTGAAAACACACATGAGCCATAACTGGCAGAAGCTGGACACGCATGTAAAACAACATTATGTGTCTTTAATTCCAGTGGAGTGGGTGCAGTCTGCACTCTGGGGGGAGCAGACAGAAATCTGCTGAAGTCCTAAAGCAGGACACACTGCTGAACGGTAGACAGAAATATTCACATTTTTATATATAATTCGTTCATGAGGGAAAATATTCTTGACAAGTAAATGGTTAAAAACAAGAAGTTTCTGCACACCAGCAAAATCTATTTAGAGTGTGTGACATTGTTACACTTACACCAAATTTCTGTAGTAAACAGAAAAACTACTAAAACTTTAATTGTGTAATAACAATGAAGGTTTTAAATGAAGTTAGGTAAAGTTCAACTTTCCGTAACTTCTTAAAACTTTGACTAGTATTTCCACAGTAATGTTTGAGAGCTGGAGAAGAAGGTTCTTACAGGTTTCCAGGAGCAATGGAGAAAAGATGGAAACTTATTCGTAGAAATGGAGGATGAAAAGCAAAAAGCACCACAGAATGATAAGTGGGATTTAATTGTTCTGCTTTATAACTCTTAGTATTTTTATAAAGGTGATGCTTTCAGATCCATTCAGAGAATTTCAAATAATGTTAAACACAACTTTCTGTCATGATCCTCAAGATGTTGTCACTTTTCAGCTTTTATTTTACTGGTTTCTTACATCTATTATGATTACTTTATTTTTCTGTCGTTGTTCTCCTGATGTTTCGCTTGTCTTTGGTTTATAGTCTTCATTTTGATTTGTAGACTTGGAATACTCTTTGGTGCTTTGTTTAACATAGTTTCCCAGTTCAGAGTGTTCCTCACTGGTGTTATTTGACATTTCGAGCCATTCCTCCTCTGTACCTCAGCTCCAAATTCAGTTAATTAGCCTCACCTGTTCCTGGTACCAGTAATCCCTGCGTTCCTGCATATAGATAGTCTCTGAATTCCTTCAGTCTTTGTCAAATCCTCCTCCTGCCATTGCCTATGTGTCAGCAGTTTGTTGCTCATCATTTACCTTTGTGCCCTTTGTCTATTCTTTAAATAATATCGCACTGAATAATAAATAAGCCTGTCACCTGCGTGTTGTTGGGCCCTACACTATATAAAAATGTGACACTTAAACTCCTGAGCAAAACGACCCCAGATAACGTTTTTCTATAGCTGTTGCTCCTAAAAAAACCTACTGCAGAAACAAAACAGCAGGTAAATGAAGTGTTTGTGTCTTTTTTATATTTTTTAATGACATTTGAATGTTGGACAACCTTAAGAGGTTTTAGTGGTCTGTTAACTGCTGATTATTGGCAGGGCCAACTTCACCAGAGTGTTTTGCCCTAAATAAGTCTCACATGATGAATCAAACCTGGGTATAAAGAGTAGTGCCTGGGTATTTAGACATTTTTTGCAGTCCATGTACACTGTATAAACTGGCAGCCCCCTTAGGTTAAATGCACTTATTTTATCTCTTAAACTCCATTATTATTATGAGGTTTTTTACACAGAACATATGTTTTTGTGTTTTCCAATGTTTAACTTCTAGCTGCAAATTGTCCTGACTGTTCTTGTCAGATGTCACTTTAATAATAGTTTTAAGGCAGTTTTTGAACTTTCATTTTCAAGTTAAGAGACATAAAATGGTTTACAGTGTACAGACCATAAGCTTATTCTGATTTCCTGACAGATGATAGCTGACTCATGGGTGTGTAAAGCTTTATTGTTGCTGACCTTGTTATATCTGATGCTGCTCCAAAATTGTTTCTCAGTTTTATCGATTCCTGTTTTTAACCTCTGAAAGGTCATTTCCTCCCAACCCACAGATCTGATCTCTATTACGTTTTCAGCAGTTTTAGTTCTGCTTGTGGTTGAAAATATTTCATTTTCTGTGCCTCACTGATGACTGCTTCAGTTTCCAATTTCTGCTTTTTGTGCATATGCACAGTTTAAATGATGAAACTGCAGAAAGTGTGTCCAAGTCCCCAGGGTTCTTAATTGGATGAGTTAAGAGATACATTTTCATCACTGAGAAATTTTCCCACATGGAGTAGTTAGTGAAATAATTGTTCCGAATGACTAACTTCTATGTATTTCCAGACGTACTGAAAACAAACGTTTGAAAGAGATGGATATGCAGCCACCGCCACCTTACAGGCATGCTTGGTAAAGATGTGCAAAAAGCTTTAAAATTATTTAATCTATTACTGCAGCAGCATAACAAATACAGAAGAATACAAGAAAATCCAGCCTTTAATTAGTGTACATTTATTCAGTGGGGATAAACTCCCATATTTAGAAACAACTGATATATACAACATAGCAAATGTCACAGTTACAGGCACCCCTGATGTTAATAGTTTGTATTACTTCCTTTTGCCAACAGGACAACACCTAATCTTCTCCTCTTACATTGCTCAGTATTGCACCTTGCAGAGAAAGACGTTTTTGCCCATTCTTTTTTGCACAGTCTTTCAAGATGGTCAAGAGTATTGAGTCCTCTCTGATTTGGTGTCTGCTGAATCATTTCTGTGTTGATTTGGACTCATGTTCAGGCTCATTCTCCTGCTGAAAGACCCAAAGATGACCCACTTTAGCTTTCTGGTGGAGGCGACCAGATTGTTGCTGCTACAATAAAGGAAGAATTTGTTTGTAAGACTTTTTCTTTATAACCGAAAGGTGCCAATAACTGTGGATGGTGCTGTACGAATACAGCCTCTAAGACATTGTGCTTATATGGCCTGTTTGTGTGGCTCCTCATCGCACTCAGAAACAGCTAAATGACTATGCCCCACAGAGACCCAATGGCCACATATATATTTACTGGGACAATCAGAGTAAAATCCTCTACTGTTGAGGTATTGCCAGCAGGGGAATCTTTCACTGCCTTCCTCTAGATTAATCTGGGAAAATGCCTTTTCACATTTTAATAGAAATGCATAATTCATTCAGATTTCAGGTGGAAAGATGTCAGGGGCATCACATATAAAATTAAAATGCTGCAGTGAAAGTGGATTTGGATGATTACCATCAGTGTCAGTAATGAGATGTGTTGGTTTCGTCCTTGTGGATAAGGCTGTGTTCAACGAGCTCTCTGCAGGGTAATTTATACCTCCTGGAACAGTGTCAACATTTACAGGTGCAGAAATAAAAGGAAAAAAATATACTGGTGACGTGACGGCCAAAACATGCACTTTAAAAATCACTACCAAATTTTTGTCCAATTTATCTGTGTCAAAAATGTCTGCAGTTGGCAAACAGCACGAGTGGATTTTTCAAGAGTCCATCTACGCCTATTACCAAGAAACCCTTTCTCCTTCCAAAAAGGAGAAATCCTTCACCTTCACATTTCTTCACTTCAAATTGGAAGTCTCTTTAAGGTTTTAATCACAGTGCTGGCAAAATATTAGATGACCGCAGTTTCAAGATCACATATTTTCCAACCTGTGTGTTTAAGACTAAGTCCAAATGGACTAATAGTTTCTGATGATAAAATGTCCACAGTTGTCTTTCTTCTGAGGATCTAACTTCCAAGCTTTTAAACTCTTTTAATGGTGCTGTGAAAAGTATTTGCACCCTTACACATTTATTCTGTTTTTGCAGTTTGTCACTCGTATGTTTTAAATCATCATAAAGAGCAAGAAGCTATACAAACCAAACCAACCAGTCCGACCCTACGCCACCTCCTCTTCTTCAATTACAAATTAATTGTACTCATGCTTGTCGTCTTCCGCTTTATCCGGATCCGGGTCACGGGGGCAGCAGACTTGGTAGAGACACCCAGACGTCCCTCTCCCCAGACACCTCCTCCAGCTCCTCCAGGGGGAGCCCAAGGCGTTCCCAGGCCAACGAGACATAGTCCCTCCAGCGTGTCCTGGGCCGTCCCCTGGGCCTCCTCCCGGTGGGACGTGCCTGGAACACCTCCTGAGGAAGGTGTCCAGGAGGCATCCCGTATAGATGCCCGAGCCACCTCAACTGGCTCCTCTCGATGTGGAGGAGCAGTGGCTCTACTCCGAGCCCCTCCCAGATGGCCGAGCTCCTCACCCTATCTCTAAGGGAGTGCCCGGCCACCCTACGGAGGAAGCTCATTTCAGCCGCTTGTCTCCGGGACCTCGTTCTTTCAGTCATGACCCAAAGTTCATGGCCATAGGTGAGGGTAGGAACGTGGACCGACCGGTAAATTGAGAGCTTCCCTTTTCGGCTCAGCTCTCTCTTCACCACAACCGACCGGCACAGTGCCCCCATTACTGCGGCAGCCGCACCAATCCGTCTGTCGATCTCCCGCTCCATTCACTTGTGAAGTGAGACCCCGAGATACTTCAACACTTCCACTTTAGGCAGGAATTCCCCTCCAAACTGAAGAGGACAAGCTACCCTTTTCCGGTCGAGAACCATGGCCTCGGACTTGGAGGAGCTGATCTTCATCCCAGCCGCTTCACACTCGGCTGCTAACCGCCCCAGCGCATGCTGTAGGTCTTGGCTAGAGGGGGCCAGCAGGACCATGTCATCCGCAAAAAGAAGACACTGTCATTGTTTTTTTATCTGCTTTGACCCACATGCAGAAGTACACTCAGGAAACACGAAAGGTTTAATAAGTTTATTGTGAAATATACTTGAATGCTGGAGAATCAGGAACTCGCCGCTGTATGGAAAAGGGATCAATGGTAAGTGGCAGAAAATATTCAGGGTTATTGATCTTGATGGATATTGTTGCTGGGAGCGGGTCGGGTAAATGAATGGTCCAGGTAATCCTGTCTTACTTGCACTTGAGGTTGAGGTGGCACCAGGTGGATAATCTTGGAGGGGAGCACGGTGGAGGGTTGAGCCAGGTTCGTTCACAGGAAGCCAGAGGAGCCAAGAAACCCGAATGCCGCCAACTGAGAAGATAATCCGTGAAGTTCTCTTGTAAAGAGAGAGTCTGGGTTTTCTGCACAAGCAGACTGGATACAGAAGCTCGGAACTGGAGGTAACCTGGGAAGGAGGACACGAGAAGGTAAGTACTCAGAAAAAATCCCAGAGATTCGTTTTGGCCAGCTAGAGTTACCACTGCAGGTTAACACTCAGGCACTGAAGTTTTGGCAGCGTAGGTTCTTAAGCTCCTCTCCTGATGAGGCTGATGGAGAACACCTATGGACTCAGCTCCTACCGTGTGTCTGGTGCCATCTAGAGGTTGGATAGGGTTAGTAGCAGGCAAAACAGGTGAACAGAAAGAACAGAAAAGGACTCCGAGAGAGACAAAATCCACTGGTCCCCAAACCTCCATCCATCCTGCGCCAAGAAATCCTGTCCATCAAAGTTATGAACAGGACTGGTGAGAAAGGGCGGCCCCGCCGGAGTCCAACATGCACCGGGAACAGGTCCGACGTAGTGCTGGTAATGCGGACCAAACTCCTGCTCTGCTTGTACAGACACCGGATGGCCCCTAATAAAGGGGCCCCGACTTCGTAGAAGAAGAGGAGGTTGGCCCTCCTCCTCTTCTTCAGTCAGTCAGTCAGTCATTTTCTACTGCTTGTGGGTTGCGGGGAAGCTGGTGCCTATCTCCAGCAGTCTATGGGCGAGAGGCGGGGTAGACCCTGGACAGGTCGCCAGTCCATCGCAGGGAAACACACAAACAACCATGCACACACTCATTCACACACCTAATGGCAATTTTAGAGTGACCAATTAACCTAACAGGCATGTCTTTGGACTGTGGGAAAAAGCCGGAGTACCCGGTGAGAACCCACAATTCAAACAACATAGAAATCATTTAAAAAGAACCAGTATGACAACATGAAGTAGGCAAAATGATCTATAAGAAAGAGACAAAAACTTCATTCATGAGTGAGTTCCAAGGCCAAACACTGCTGGCCAAAAACATCTTGATGATCTTCAAGTCGTTTCAGAAAATATTCTATGGACTGACGAGACAAAAGAGGAACTTCTTACGAAGGTGTGGTACATCGGCATGAAACTACAAGAGAAAGATCCAACCCAAAGTCAAACATGGTGGTGGTAGTGTGATGGTGTGGGGCTGCTTTATTGCTTCAGGACCTGGCCAGCTTCCGTTAATTGATGAACCATTAAATCTGCTCTCTCCTGGAAAAGCCCGAAGAAGAATAGCCTTTAATGATCCCAAGGTGTTTGATTTTCCTTTGTGTTTGTTTTCTCATCATTTCCTTGTTATGTTCTTATTCAGTTCATTGTTGTCAGTAGGTGTCTCCATATTAGTCCATTCTTTCCTAGTTTGTTCTTCTGTGCTTTAAGTTGTTTTCTGTTCTCTGTTAATTATACTTCCCTGGGTTTCTTGTATCTCTGTTTAACTCTAATACATCAGCTCTAGTTAATTAGTCTCTCTTCCTCAGCCTTCCCACTCTCCTTCTACCACAGCTGCTCCTCATTTTATCTGATTAGCTCTTACTGGTTTGCTGGTCAATTCTCCATTCTCTGTGATTCTCAATGTTCACCATTGGATATTCTCCCTGTTTTTCATGCCAGTCTTTCTGCCTGCGCTTCACATCCTGTTTCCCTCATGCTATGCCGTATGTTTTTGTCTTTTTTATCATTAAGTTCTGTTTTCACCCTGCTGCTTCCACGGCCCTGTCTGCATTTTGGTCCAGCTACTACCTCGCAATGCATAGCATGGCCAACCATCAATGCAGGAGCTTAAGCTCAAGCTCAGTTAGGTTAAGGAGTCCACTCTATGAATGACTAAAAAATTTAAATGAAGGTTTGGAGTGGCCCAGTCAAAGTCCGCACTGAGATGACAGGTCATGACCCTAAACAGGCTGTTCATAAAAAAAATCCATGTAGCTTAATTCCAACAATTCAGTAAAAAATAGTGGACCAAATTCCTCCACAAAGTCTCATTCCCACTTAAAACAAACACAGGAGTGGAACAACCAGTTATTAGGTTAGGGAGATTATTACTTTTTCACTTAGGGCCAGGTTAGTTAAAAGAGTTTCTTACCCTTAATAAAATAAATTGTCATTCAAAAACTGCTTTATAAAAGGCCAACAGCATCCATGCTGGGACATATATACAGTGTGACACATACATACAGTATGAGTGGCAGATGGTAAAGTCAGCAGCCCTAAATCATGACATTACAGTTGGTTTCAACTGGAAGATCCCAGAGCAGAGGAAATATGGCGCAGATCAGAATGAAAACTGCTTACAGCCAAGTGGGGAATAACTGCTGAGAATGGTATGTTGGATCCATCCATCCATTCATCCATCCATCCTGCTATCCATCCATCCATCCTACCATCCATCCATCCATCCATCCTGCCATCCATCCATCCATCCTGCTATCCATCCATCCATTCATCCATCCATCTATCCTGCTATCCATCCATCCATCCTGCTATCCATCCATCCATCC